>WAAG01005047.1:37534-53980 GCA_013390105.1 Tichodroma muraria
CGGGAGCCCGGGCACAGCCCAGCGGGGTTTGTGCTGGCAGAGCACCTGCAGGGCAGGCCAGGGGTGGAGAGTCAGGGCCAGGGCCAGGGGTGGAGAGTCAGGGCCAGGGGTGGAGAGTCAGGGCCAGGGCCAGGGGTGGAGAGTCAGTCAGGGCCAGGGGTGGAGAGTCAGCGCCGCGGGACGGGCAGCCCTGTCCCCTGTGCGGCCGGGGCTGGCGCTGCCCCGCTGGGGTCCCCCGGCGATGCTGCCCTGGTGCCAGGAGAGCCCGAGTTCCGCTCGGGATGGATCAGCTCCTTCCTCTCGGGACAGCTGAACCTCTGGGGAGCAGTTAATTGCTGGCGCTGCTATTTAATTAGCTTTACGTACTGCTTTTCATTTTGGGTGGGCCTCGGATGATAAATGGTGTGTTTGAACCTCCAAATCCATTACAGTTAATAGAATTGTGAAAGCTTTTCCTCTCAGCTGTTACTCCGTGCCCAGTGTCTGACTCACAGACAACGCATAAATGTAATTTATTTTCACCACGGTGGCAACTTTTACAATCACAACGGTCGCAGCACCCGGGCTCCCTGGCACTGCACCCTGCTTTATTTACATCTCCATTTATTTGTAAGCTGGTTATTACGCTCACTAAATTCTTGGGGAAGGAAAAAAAAAAAAGAAAAGCCATCTTTATTCACATTTTATCTGAGGCTCTTTAGCAGCTATTTTCGTTAGGAACTCTCCGTGTCTGTAGGTCCCAGCCTCGCCCCCTGGCCAGGAGCTGTCACCAGCCAGAGGGGACAGGTCCAAGGGCAGGGGGATTAGCTCAGAATTGACCACGGGGTCACACAGAGGGGAACCGCAGCAGGAGAAATGCAGTTCGGGTTGGGAAGTGGTGGTGGTTTATGGGATGACAGGAAGGAGCCGGCGCAGAGGAGGAAGGAACCTGACACCCTGCGTGGGGCTTTGGGACCCGGGACCCCACCACCTCCTGGGGGACCTGGGCACACTCCGAGCCTGGAGCTTAAATCTCTTTGTGTGGGTGTTCAACACCCTCTGTATTGGTACAACCTCCCTTATTGACCTCAGCAGTTTGCCCTGAATGTTTTTATTGGCAGTTTTTCCTACAACGTCCCTCAAAAACCTGTAGTAAAATTACCCTCCCTCTTCGTTATAAATTGGAGCTGTTGTGTTGATTACCCCAGTCACACTGGATTAATTTCTTGTCATATCTCATTAGAAATTCATCTTTAAACAGGGGTTGTAAACTCCCTTGACTCATTTTCAGTGTTCTAGATTTACACAATGCTGTTCCTGCTTTATTTTTGGTTTCAGGCTAAAAAGACTCATATACTTAAATATGATTTGCTAATTCTGCAGAATCATAAATATCTATGAAAAATGGCAGATATCCTCTCTGGGCTGATCTGGGAACTCTTTAATGCTGGCTCACATATTCTCAGCTGCTGTGGCACCCGCTCGTGGCTCTCCAAGAGGGAAAAATGAATTCTCCTCAGTCCCAGATTTTACAGCTGACATCATGGCCTGACACCCACTCCAGCTCCCAACCCCTGCACAGATAAATATGCAGGAACCTCAGGGAGAAGAATTCCTGAAAAATGAGAAAGACAGCGCACAATGGATAAAAACACTGGGGATGAAAAATGCTCTGCAGTGTCAGAAATTGCTCTTCAGATGGAAACACGAGGCTGAGAGCGGGAGAGATTCGTGTTCTGGGGACAGAAGATAAATGCTGCAGCACCGTGGCTGGAGCCATTGGCATTCCAGGCAGGCCCCGGGCTCTACTCCCGATCCAGGGTCACGCTGCCAGCCCTGCCCGCAGCTCAGCCCCCACTCGGCCCTCCCGTGCCAGGAAATGCCACCCGCGGCTGGAATTGCGAGGGAGGGTGACATAGCGCCTGTATTCCTCCGTGTCCTGCACATGTGTTTGTGGCGAGGATCAAGTATTCCGTGGTAAAGTTATTTTTCAGATTGTTTCCCGCAGGAATATTGAGACCAGAGGCTTTTAATGGAAACATTTATAATAAAAAAAAAAACCCTACATGACTGTCAGGTTTGAACATCGTAGTGGAGGGAGGAAGAAAAATAAAAATGGTTGAAACATTAAAAAATAATATGTGGGCCCAGTTCCTTCTCTGGGAGGGAACTGCAGCCACACAAAGGCCACAGGGGCTGGGTGTCCCACAGGAGCTGGGTGTCATGGCAGCCAGGTCCCACAGAGTCTGGATGTCCCATGACCCAGGTCCCACAGGGGCTGGGTGTCCCACAGGAGCTGGGTGTCATGGCAGCCAGTTCCCACAGGGTCTGGGTGTCCCATGACCTGGGTCCCACAGGATCTGGGTGTCCCATGACCTGGGTCCCACAGGGTCTGGGTGTCCCATGACCCGGGTCCCACAGGATCTGGGTGTCCCATGACCCGGGTCCCACAGGATCTGGGTGTCCCATGACCTGGGTCCCACAGGGTCTGGGTGTCCCATGACCCGGGTCCCGCAGGATCTGGGTGTCCCATGACCCGGGTCCCACAGGAGCTGGGTGTCCCATGACCCGGGTCCCGCAGGATCTGGGTGTCCCAGGTCCCAGGGGAGCTGGCAGCCCCGCCCTGGCCGGGTCAGGGGCAGGACGCAGCCGGGGCCCGGCCAGGCCGTGGGTTGGGGACGTCGCTGGCACAGCTGTGGCACAGCCGGCCCCCCGCAGGATTTGCAGCCACTCTCCTCCCCCTCTGCCTTGCCCAGCTGGCACTTTTCGTGTCTGAAGCATTGAATTTTCCTAACAGCAAGAGATTTCTGCGCGCGGGACTCTCCCAGGCGTTTGCGTTGATGGGCTCTCGTGCCCGCGAGCTCCGGCCCCACGCTTGTGTGACACGGTGCCAGAGCCACCAGCCCTGCAGCGCTGCAGGGACCCTACCCAGGGGTCAGCGCTGGAATTCAACGCCGGTTTGCTTGTGTGGAACAAGTGGTGACTGGCTGAAGGAAGCGTGTAAAATATTTGAAATTACTGCTCTCGGGAAATTAATGACACGTTTTCCTGCGGTGTTTCAGCAGCTCTACAGCTCCTGTTCTGCTTTTCACTGACAAAGGTTGGTGGATTTAATAGTCAAAAGAAAAGCAGAACAATGTACGGATGAAGGTGATTGCATTCATATGATTTAGGAGAATAATTTGAGAGAAAGGGAATAAATTGTGAGACACAGAGCCTGTAATTCCGCAGCATAATTTTATTATTGTTACCAAAATTGGCTTCATCTCAGTTACTTTAGCCCTTAGAAAGTTTGAACAGATGGCATCTCTTGCTCTAACTGTATATCTAATTTAGCTCGCATGACTTTTTGATTATGTATATTTGGATTAATGGGCTTCTCTATGTTTGTCCCATCATTGGGTTAATGGTGTTTAAAAGACGTGGATAGGTATCAATTCTCCCTTGGTCAACAGTCAAAAGTAAACGAAATTTACTACTGAAAAATGCTGCTGAACAGGGAAATAACTCCATCAGGGATAAATTGATCTCTGCTAAATCAGGCACAGCTCTTTGCTGCCAAACCCACACGGCAAAGGAAGTGAAGGGTGAGTGGGGAGTGACTGATCACTGTATCACAGGTGCCAATACTGTATCAATATTTCAGCAGGAATTTCCCCATGGGAAAGGTGCTCAGGCCTTGGAACTGCCCAGGGGGGTTTGGAGTGCCCATCCCTGGAGGTGTCCAGGGAATTCCTGGAGGTGGCACTCAGGGCTCGGGGCAGGTGACAGGGTGGGCACCAGGCACAGCTGGGACTGGATGGGCTGGGAGAGCTTTTCCAACCTCAGTGACTCTGGAATTCTGTGACATGACAGGATGTCAGCACTCCTCGAGTCTTTAGGAGGAAAAGCACAGTCAGGTGGTGCTTTTTAGATGTTGCAGCGAGCAGGAGCCAACCTCCTGGTTTCCCTTTTGAAAAGAAAGCAGTGGGATCAGAAATCCTTCACCGTGCCAGGGCTCCAGCTCCGGCTGCACGGGGCTCTCCTGGCTGCAGTCCTGGGATGCAGCGGGGCAATCCCTGAGTGTCCTCCGGCTTCCCGAGGTGCCAGAGCTGTTTGCTGAGCATCTGCCCCAGCCCAGGGGAGCCCAGCAGCTCCTTCCCTGTGCTCCTGCTGCCTTCGGTTTCAGCTTTGACATCCCCAGAGTGTGCCTGCGCTGGTGTGTGGCTCTGGGCTCCGCAGGCAGTGCCAGCCAGTTCTCCTCCCAGCTCGGGCGCTCGGAACAATCCTTCCCCAGCCCAGCACCGAGGGCACCGCTGCAGCCTCGGCCCCAAGAGTGCAAACAGCAGAGAACTGAGCAGAGAACCTGGCAGGGTGGGACCGCATCGCCTGGAGCTGCAGCGGGACAGCGAACCCGGCGTGGGAACGGCCCAGAACTGATCCAATGGGAAAACAACTGAGCCGGGGTCCCTCTCGGGGGCAGCCCCGGCCGGGCTCCTGCCCTGCCCAAGGTGTGTCCTGTGAAGGCTTTTGATAAATCCCTGCTTTATTCCTTTAACCCTGCCCAGCCTCTCTCCAGGGAGCCTCCCAGGGCATCACAGCAGCCCCAGGACGGAGCTGTGTGCCCAGCCCGGCCGAGGAGAGCATCACCCACCTGCAGATGCCCCGCTCTGCCCGCCTGCAGAGAGGAACCTTGGCTGCTGTTTTTGCTGCGACTCAGAGCTGGGGCTGTGGAAAAAAAATCCTGTGCCTGAGCAGCTCTCCCCAGCACTGAGCAGCTGTCAGGAGCAAATTCCATTCAGCTCCTTCGGTTTTGTTGTTTCCTCCCGTGTTTCTAAGGCTGTTTTATCTCTCTGCATTTCTACATATGCTACAGAGAATTTCAGTCACCTCCCGATGGCTGCTCAGCAGCACATTCAGCCCTCACAAAACCTCTCTGCTCCCACGGGCTCCAAGGTTTCCCTCTCTGAGGTATTTGAGGGGGCAGGTTATTTTATTAAAAAAAAAAAAAAAAAAAGAAAAAAGACATAAATCCAGAAATGTGAGTGGTGTTTTGTGGATTTTTCCCCATTTTGGCAAACCTGGCACCATCCCCAGCTGTTGTTTTTGACTCTTGACCCTTTAGAGGAGTGGAGACCCGTACTCCAGTGACACCACAGCCCAGAAGAAACATTCAGTGGCTTAAGGATTTAAAGAAGGTTTTAGTTATTGAAGCCAATTATTGTCACCAAACGTCTCATGTCCTCTCTGGGTAGGAAACAGAGGTGATGCTCTGGAAGAGAGCATCGGGAAAAATCAGAACCAGAGAGTCAGAATGATTATAAAGCAGCATCTTCTTTCAATAAAGCCCAAACGGGGACACAGTTAGCAGAGACTGCGCTACATTTCTGCCTTCTGTGTTTGACTTATAAAAAATCTGTGGGTTTAAAATTTGCACGGCAGGTTCTCGGGGCCGGGGCTGCCGCTGCTGCGCGCAGCCGGGGCTGTGCCACCCCCGCTCCGTGTCAGCACTTTCCCGGCTCCCGAGGTCGCTGTGCCTGGCCCCGACTGTGCCAGGAGTGCCAGGACACCGCGTGCCGTCGCTAGCGGCAGCTCCACCAGCGCGGCGCTCTGAGCCCCGGGCCGCTGCAGCCGGGGGAGCCGGGCCCGGACCCAGCATCACCTGCCGAGGGACCCACCCCCTCTTCTTTCCCCAAACGCGACAACTCCAGCTCAGCAGGATTTCTCTCAGCCAGGCAAATCTCCAGGTTTATCTTCTCATTATGCGGGAGATTTCCATCGGCTCGCTGGAAGCGCTGCAGAATTCCAAATGCTGCTCCCGGGGCTGTGCCCGGCAAGGCGGCACCTGGAGCAGCTCCCCCAGCTGGGACCGCAGCCCCACACCTGGGCTGCCTCCCGCGGGCATTCCCAGCAGCGGGGCCCGGGATGACCCCTGCCCTGCCCAGGGAAACGGGGCTTCTCAGAGGGACAGGGAATTGGCTGCTTCAGATGCCTCCCCTGGAACTTCCACGGGATCAGCCTCTTTGTGGGTGGCACACAAAACGGGCAGAGGTGAGCACAGAGGTGAGCCCATAGGCAGATGGATAAAGGGATAGATGGATAAAGGGATGGATGGATAAAGGGATGGATGGGTAAAGGGATACATGGAGGAATAGATGGATAAAGGGATAGATAGAGCAATAGATAAATGGATAGATGGATAAAGGCATAGCTAGAGGAACCGATGGATGAAGGGATAGATGGATAAAGGCATAGATAGAGGAATAGATGGATAAAAGGATAGATGGATAGAGGGATCGATAGAGGAATAGATGGATAAATGGATAAAGGAATAGATGGATAAATGGATAGATGGATAAAGGGATAGATGGAGGAATAGATGGATAGAGGAATAGATGGATAAACGGACAGATGGATAGATAGACAGAAAAATGTATGGATAAATGGATAGCTGGATTAATGGGTAGATGGCTGAATGGACAGATGGATAAATGGACAGATGGATAGACAGGAAGGTAGGTGGGAAGGAAGGAAGGTAGGCAGATGACAAAACACCTGAGTTACACAGTCCTACTCTTTCAGCCCCAAGGAACACATAATTAGACTCATCCCATCCTGATGAGTTTAGTAGTTCTCACATTTTATCTATCAAAATATAACAAAAGAAGTAATTTTTTTCCCATGAAAAAACCCTGTAAGGGTTTTCATATGAAAAAAACCCTGTAAGTCTTTGCTCCAGGAAGTCACCAAGGCCAGGCATTTTGTCAGGCTTTTACCTGTCTTGTTCACAGGGGCAGTTAAAGCACCCCTCATTAGTGTTCATGAATTTGGGAGCAGTGTTTAGCCCCTTCTCTCTTCTAGAAGTGTGGAGCGATGTCCAGGCACACGCACAAACACCGGGGACAGCGAGGGCAGGACCAGCCCAAAACCTGGATTCCCTCTGGCTCTGCTGGGTGAGCTGCTGGCACCTGGAACTGCTGCATTGACCAACTTGTCTGGCTTTAAAACATTCCTGCATTTTGATGCTAATGAGTTATGAAACCTCTAATTAATCTGCCTCATTCATCATTAAGCCTGTCATTTAGCCTTTCTATGGAAAGGTTCTGCTTTTGTATCAGCTGTTATTATATATAATAACTATTTCTCTTTATTTGATTATGATTATTTTCTGTAGAAGGTGCCCCCCTGTCACGACCCTTGGGAAGCTCCGCAGGCCCTCAAGAGGAGCATGAACCTGTAAATGCAAACCATGACAGGATAATGCGGCAGAAGCAGATCAGAACAGAAATAGGAAATTTGCCGCAGGAAAACAAACAAGAAATCCCCTATTAATAGATGGGAATACGAAGGAAGTTTCTCGGTAATTGCAGAGTTGTGAGGAGGCACAGGCTGGGATGGAGCCACGGGCTGGGACAGCAGTGCTGGGCAGCAGAGGTGCAGCTGCAGGGCCGCAGCCAGGGCAGAGCCTGGGACCCGCGGGTTTGGTTTATGTGCATTCCCTGCAGCTGCAGGGCCGCAGCCAGGGCAGAGCCTGGGACCCGCGGGTTGGGTTTATGTGCATTCCCTGCAGCTGCAGGGCCGCAGCCAGGGCAGAGCCTGGGACCCGCGGGTTGGGTTTATGTGCATTCCCTGCAGCTGCTGTGGCACCGCTTCCCGTTTTCCACTGCACTAAAGTGTCCAACGAGATGTCTTGAAAAGTGTAAAATTAAAGTCTGCTGGTTTCAGTTTGCTTGTTGTGGAGGGGGCTGGAGATGGAGCTCCAGCTGGGAAGGGATTTTACCCTGGCCTTTCCCTGCCAGGCGCCGGGAGCGGCTCTTCTGCGCGCCACGGTGTTTGCTCCGCGGAGGGGACAGGGCCCTGGCCGGAGTGAGGGTCCCTCCCGGCTCCCCACCAGCTGCCCGGGGCACTTTGGGTGGAAATGGAAGATGGAACACGGCAGGAACTCTCCAGCAGGTCCCAAGCCCCCGTGCTGGGTTTGGTCTGCCACCGCCCCCGTGTTTTTACAGTATCGCTTCTCCATCCCTTTGCTCACGGTGGCTCTGCCTCACAGCAAAGCTTTTCCTTCTGCCCACTCCTCCAAAATGTTTGTGGGGAAAGGGAGAAGAGAAACAACAACCCCCAGAGCAGACAGTGCTTCTATTCCGGGCCGGAGCTGAGGTGGGAGCGGTGACTCACGGCTCAGGGCTCTGTCGTGCAGGAGCCGTAGGAAGGAGCTGTTATCTCGGCTGATAGGGCCTGCCCGTGGGACAGGAGGCCTGATTCCAGCACCTGCCCCGTATCCCACTCGGGAGGTTGCACTGAGATCATCCTGGAGAAAAGCGCGTCCCGGCGATGCCGGTGGGCACATCCCTCCATTTCCATGGCGGTTTGTTCTGTTTGATCAGCCTCGCCGCAAAGCCGTGTGTTTCTAATTTGGAACTGGAGCTTTCGATTCTTTCTTGTGCCTTTCCCTGCTGGAACGGAGTCTCCCGCGTCTCTGGAAGGGATTTTTCTGGAAGTGGTGAGGCTCGGCTCAAGGGAAGGTCGGAGCAGGCGGCTCTGCACCCCGAGGCTGCTGGAGCCAAACCCCCACTCTGACCCAGCCACGCTCCCTCCTGCAGAACACGGACACTGAGCTCGCCCCGACGGAACTGAACCTCTGCTGCTTTTTCATTATCTTTTTCTTCTTCTTTTTTTCCCTTTTCTTAATGAGAACAGATCAGAAAATAGGAGGAGGAAGGATGTGAAATCGCCTCCTGTCATTACCGTTCGCCAGGAGCCTGCTCGTGTGGCGTGCTCGTGGATCAGCCCTGGTGCCCTCGCTCCCTGTCAGCACATTCCTCCTCCAGCCCCGGCCAGATCCTGAGGAGCCCTGTGTGGAAAAGAGCCCCAGCAGCCGCTGGTGCCCCCCTGGGCACACAGCTCCTCGTGGGGGCCAGGCTGCCGTAGGGGAGTGGGAAACAGCTGTCCTGATGAAAGGGGAAGGAGAGAAACCCCAGAGAGAACGGGATAATAAACAGGGTGTCCAACTGCCCCTCAGGCAGCAGCCTCAGGGCACAGGGCAGGGAAGTGCCAGAGGCCACAGGCTCAGGAGATGTGGGGAGCATCCCCCACGGGCTCCCTGCCCAGCTCCAGTCCCTCGGTGGCACAGCTGGGGCGGGCTGGGTGCGGTTTGGGCTGGCACTGGCCCTGAGGGTCCTCCTTGCACACCTCTCCTGGGGCACCTTCGCTCAGTGCACGGAGGGAGGCACAAACATGAAGAACAGAGAGGGCAAAGCAAACCTCGTCCACACTCCATGGAACCCTTGGCTCTCCCAGCTCCAGGTCTGGACCACGGGAACTTCAGCGGGAGCTGGGATTTCAGGCACATCCCTCTCTGCACTTGCCTAGGCAAACCCCAGGTTTCTCTGTTCTGCAGCACTAATTATGGGATCCCACAAACTGGAATAAATCTCTCCTGGTATTTAAAGTGATTTAAAATACTCTCCTGGTAGAAAAAATAAATTTGCTTTTTGCCATTTAAGAGCTTTAAATCCTGAACGCACTGAGGGAGGCTGAACTAAAACCACCTGCTGACCTTCAAAAGGAGTTTTCATTGTAACAGTCCTCAGAGACAGGAGTTGTAAAAATCGCTTCCATCCATTCTCACTGATTTACTGCACAGCAATGCAGAAAGCAGCCACATAAATTATTCTTGTACCAAGTTTTTCCAAAATTTCCTGTCCTATTAGAACGGTTAAGAGTGTACCAGATATAATTTAAACTCCATTAAGCTTATTCAAAATATTTAAATCAATCCAATATTGACCAAAAAAGTGGTTTATATTTTTCAGTCCCCAATGATAAATTGTTCTGGGTGGATATTACAGGAAATCTCGGGTTTTGGTTGTTCTGTTTTCTGTGTCACTTGAAATGTCACAGAGTGGGAAAGCGTTGCAGACAGGTACAAGGTGTTATAAAAGAAAGGCCTTGTGAAATCAGGCCTTGCTCTGCTGAATTCCAGCTAGCCTGCACTTCTTCCAAGCCCAGCTAGCTGAGTTCCCATGTGAAACAACCTTGGGAATGAAAAGTCAGTTACCACAGCAAACTATTCTTGTAGAGAAAAACAGTCTGCACCTGTGAGAAACAAGAAATCTGTCCCATAAGAATCAGTAAAGAAAATATGTAAATATATCTAGAAGGAGAAAATTCAACAGTCTTAGACAATAGCCCTTACCAACCAATGGGCTTGGTTTCACTGTACTGCTAACCAGTTAGGTTTAACACAGTGCCTTCTGATATTTCCTATAACCACGAGCTTCGTAAATAGAGAATTAGCTTCCCTGCACGAAGAAACCGAACCCATCAGCAGATTACTGCAACGGGAAAGCACCAAGGAGCTGCTGCAGGATGGGAGCACTGGGAAGCAGGGATGGACTTTGGCCGCTTGTGAGCACTGCAGCCTCCCAGAATCGTGGAATCAGGGAATACCCTGAGCTGGAAGGGACCCACAGGGATCATCCCAGCCCCTGGCCCTGCCCAGACCCCAAACAATCCCACCCTGGGCATCCCTGGCTGCGCTCTCCTGGAGCTCCTGGAGCTCTTAATTCCCATTCCCTGGGGAGCTGTTCCAGGGCTTACTGCACCCTCTGGGGGAAGAACCTTTCCCTGATCTCCACCCTGACCCTCCCTGGCCCAGCTCCAGCCGTTCCCTGGTCCTGTCACAGGGAGCAGGGATCAAACGTTTGTTTGGATTTCACTCAACACCTCCCTGAGCTGTGGGGCCTTGGTGATCTCTCCACAGGCAGGACCATCAGGTCACAGGGCCCCACCAGCCTCATCCTCCCCTCCACCAGCCCCTGCTGAGCCCAGCGGAGAATCAGGGATTATCAGAGTCCATAAAAGTGCAGAGAAGTTTATAGGGAATGTAACTTTCTGATTTTACTTGTTAATCAAAATTCTGGGAACATACAAAGTCTCTGTAATCGATTTGACCAAAGTGAGTATTGAAATTAGTTCTGCTGTGTTTCCTGGAAAGCAAAATGCTTAGAAAAGAAAAGTTCACAACAAAGCCAGAAGGAAATGGCCTGGCATTCCCGAGCGCGTGCCTTGGCCACGGTGCTGGAGCTGCGGGGCAGCCCAAAGGGTGAGCCTGGAGAGCCCTGCGAGTCGGGAACGCAGCCGCACGGGGCCCGGGAGGGACGTCCCTGTGCCACACCGAATTTGTCCTCGTTGGAGCAGCATTCAGATGGGTGAGGCACCGGGAGTGGGAACCTGGCCCAGGATTCAATCAACTCCCACCGCTCCGGCCGCACCTGCCTCGGCTCACCTGCACTTAGGGGCGGAGGTGAGCCGAGGCACGGCCTTCAACAGCGTGGGAAGGGGCCCGGGTTATTCTCCTTGGAGCTCGGCCATCCTGACTCTGCTCACGGCGAGCTCCTGCTGCAGGGCCCGGCTCAGGCTCTGCCTGCTGCTCCCCTCCCCTGGGCTGCCTCTGCAGCCTCCAGCCACCAGACCCAGCCTGGCCTCGGGGCACCTCTTCTGCCAGCGGCAATTCCTGCCCTATTCCCTCCTCCCTTCTGCCCCCTGGACCTCTCCTTCTTCCTCAGGGCTCCTCGACCTCCTCAAGGCTCTCCTCATCGGGCTCCTCTCCACCAGAAGGCCCCTGGGAGCAGCCAGCCCACCCCTTTTGTCACTCCTGTCCTTATCAGTGACAGCCCTGAGCCACCAAAGCCCGGGCTGTTCCTCTCCCTTGGTAATTCGCACAGCTGTGGCTCACGGGGGCAGGGTCACCTGAAATCCCTCCTTCCACAGCACACGCTCCCACTCCCAGGGCCTTCCTGCCCCCAGGCCCGGAACAGGGCAGTTAAAGGGAATTGTGTGTGTGTGTGTGAATATTTACACGTATGTCCACGTACGGGTGCCGACAAGGAGGCTTTTAATACGACAATTCTGAAAAATGACCAAGATACAGAAAACATGTTTTTAATATTTTGCTGCAGAAAGATTAATTATATAACCTGGGTAATTTTTATATTCCTGTTAGAAACTTTAAAACATGTAGGTAAAATTAACAACAGCCCCCACCCTTACCCATATAGCATTACACAGCAAATGGGAAAATGTCTAGACAGTATTTCAATGAAAGTAGGAGTAAAATGAGAAAGGATTTATGTACTGTATTAAAATACATTATTTTTCCATCAGAAAAAGAAATATTTTAGGGATATATTCCCTATCTGGATATTTAAAATCAACATAACAATGTAGATGACTGGCGAGAACACAGGCTGTCTCAAATGGCTTTACAGCTTTGTATTCTGTTTTCTACTTCTGGTTTTCAGCTTGGTTTTGCTTTCCCCAGATGCCAAAAAAAACCCATTCACAGAAGGCAAAGTATCAGACAGCTGAGTCTGAAATAGAAAAGAGATCAAACCCACTACATTCCATCTTAAAATTAATTCCATGAGAGTGAAAGGTGACAAGTTAAAGTAATTATGTGATGATCAAAGGATGTCACAGACTCCCGGAATGGTTTGGATTGGAAGAGTCCTTGCATCCCATCCCATCCCATCCCATCCCATCCCATCCCATCCCATCATATCCCATGTGCTTTGGCTGCCCACCTCCCAAGGTAATGCAGTTCACCAGGACTGCTTTGTTTGGGGGCATCCACTGACCTTCAGGCATGTCGATGCTCAGANATCCCATGGGCAGAGAACCCTTCCACTATCCCAGGGTGCTCCAAACCCCTCCAGCCTAGCCTTGAACACTGCCAGGGATCCAGGCTTAAAGCCAGATCTGAACAATTGGGGCCATCTCCAAAACCAGTTCATTTCTGAAGAGCACAGGCAGCATTTCTTCCTTAAGTTTTTACCTATGGAAAAGCACTTTAAAAAAAGTTGGGAGTGAAATTAGAGATGCAAATCCTCATTAAAGTGCGACCCGCTGGGAGTGCCAGTGCCGGCTTTGTGTTCCCCACATCCCCAGCCCTGGAGGCTTTGTGCTAATCCAGATAACTAATTGCATCACTATTATTTTGCCGAAAGTCAAACACGATGTGCAGGATTTAACTAAATGAACGTTTAGGAGGATGCTTAAGCACATGAGCATCCTTCTCTTTCCCCCAGCTGAGCACAACAAAACCCCACAGAACTGCTCACTGTAAGTGGAGTTTAATTAAACACGGTCAGGCTGGTCTGACAGTCCTCGGCGACTTCTCTCTGTGCAGGGAGGATGAGCCAGGTGCTCCCTCAGGGAGAAGTTCTGTGTCCCTCCCACGGCGTGCTCGCCCTGCTGGAGGCACGGCAGCGAGGGGCCGAGGAGTGCCGGACAGCAGGGGACGTGTCTGACACCTGCACAGTCCCTGCTCCGCCTTCTGCCCTCCTCCTTGGCCCTTCCTCCACCACCATCCTCACCTGGGCCGTGTGAGATAAGGACAAGCCCCTCCTCCTTCTCTGGCAGCAGGAATCCAGCAGGATAACTGCAGCAGAAGGATTTTATGCAGCCTATGCAGCACCACACTTGTCAGGGAGGCTCGGGCTGGATCTCAGGAAAGTTCTTCCCCCCGAGGGTGCTGGGCACTGCCCAGGGAATGGGCACGGCCCCGAGGCTGCCGGAGCTCCAGGAGCTGCCAGGGATGCCCAGGCTGGGATTGTTGGGGGTCTGGGCAGGGACAGGGGTGGGACTGGGTGATCCCTGTGGGTCCCTCCCAGCTCAGGACATTCAGTTGTCCCTTACAGAACTAGTGCTCAGCAGCGTTGTCTTGTGGCACAAATCCTCAGAATTTGGGGAAATCTTTACAAATCTGGCAGAAAGCTTCAAATAATCTGATTGGTTTGTTACATCACAGAATCACAAAATGGTTTGGTTTGGGAGGGACGTTCAAGATCACCCCAGTGCCACCCCCTGCCATGGGCACCTTCCACCATCCCAGGGTGCTTCAAGCCCAACCTGGCCTTGGACACTTCCAGGGATGGAGCACAATCATTGATTCTACACATTCATTAAATAATTGCTGCTGGGCATTTGTCCAGATGTCCTGTGGCATAGAAACCACAGTCAATACTTCACTTACCTCTGCCTCAGAATTCCTGGGGTTTTTTTAATATTATCTTGGCAGGACTGACCCACTTTTCCCCCTCAGTTTCCAGAAGTTCTTGGCCCCTTGCCCCTGCAAATGCTCTGCAGACAAAAGTGAACTTCAGGAGAGCAATCCTGCCAGGCAGGCCCGGGTGTGACACTGGCACTGCCCTCTTCCTGCTGCTGGGCAGGAACCAAGCAAAACCAAACTGAAGCAGAGCAGCTGTCAGCATCCCAAATCTGGTACCAAAGAGCCAACAGGCAGATGTTCTAGGTCACATTCACAAGGCAAACCGTTCAAATGTGGTAAAGGAGAAGAGAAATTCTCCCTCCTCTGGGGGGAGCGATTTAAGCTCTGGAGAGGTGACGGCTTCCAAAGCCTGTGGGAACAGCCGGAGCCAGGATCAGCTCAGTGCTGCCCTGGGGACGTGGCAAAGTGACCTGGAATGAGAATGAGAACTCTGCAAAACCTGGTACGTGGCCGGCAGAATGGGAATGGAACGAAACTGTTGTTTTTTCACCAGTCCTGCCCTGCACACTGCACGGATTTTTTACAGACAAATGACAAACACAGTCAGGTTATGCTGGGAATGCCTCAAAATCTGCATGTCCAGCTGCTGGCACAGCCCAGGGTCAGCTTCCTGGTGGAAAATGCTAGAAGCTAGAAAGCTACTGCTCCAAAACACAGGAATGGGACCCCTTTCAGGAAACACAGCCAATCCCGTTTGTAGGGTGCTGGTTTTCCAGATGATTCCATTGCAGAGCTGATCTGATACCATCAGCATTAATGACGATTATTATCAGACCTACAAAGGCACTAATCTTCAGCCCAGCATCTTCCACTTGACCACCACATCTTATCTATCTTCCCCTCTAATTTCCATTGCATTCCTTTTCCATCCTTTCCACAGGAAGCACGAACGATGTGTTCCTTCTTTCCGTAGAACTCCAGCGCAGTAATGGGAAAGATGTCAGAAATATTGAAGAAAAAGAGGTGGCAAAATGTCACACAAAGGGAAGAAGGCTTTCACGCAGGGAGTTTGTCAGAGGCTGCTGTTCGGCACAAAATTGCCTCGTTCGTGGGCTGTCGGGTTAGGAAGCAGCGTGTCCCAGCAGAGCGAGGCCGCGTGTCCGGGCCACGCCGCTCCGGCTCCCAGCAGCTGGAAAGGGGAGCCTCAGCCAGGCAAGGCTTGGCAGCCAAGGGAAGGCTCCAGGGCAGGGAAATGCGGGAAATAATGCGGGAAATGCGGGAAATGGGGGAAATGGGGAAATGCAGGAAATGCGGGAAATGTGGGAAATGTGGGAAATGCGGGAAATGCGGGAAATGCGGGAAATGGGGAAATGCGGGAAATGGGGGAAATGGGGAAATGTGGGAAATGTGGGAAATGCGGGAAATGCGGGAAATGGGGAAATGTGGGAAATGGGGAAATGTGGGAAATGCAGGAAATAGGGAAATGTGGGAAATGCGGGAAAAGGCGGGAATCAGTCCTGGTGCTTCCCAGAGAGCCTGGAGGAGCAGCTCAGCCCCAGAGGGTGCAGGGGTGCCGGGAGAGCTGTGCTCCTTCCTCCCAAATCTGTGGGGAGAACATGTAGGAATGTTTGCGAAGGGTTTTACAGATAATTGTCTCTGGAAACACGGCTTAGATAATAAACCCCAAAACGAGCAGGCTGAGAGGGGCTGCTCACATTGTCCTGGCGTTAGGAATGTGGGCTGGAGTGGGAGATAAGTGGCATCTGCCGGGCTGGGAGGCTTTAGAGGAAAACCAGATGAAGCTCATGACCCTCTGGAGCTGCTCCTTTGATTCCATTTCAGCATATGTTATTCAGATTATTCCTCTCATTTTATTTAACTTGAAGAGAACTGATAAGAGGCAGGAATGCTCTGGATAACCACGAGCTCAAAAAAGAAATAAATTGGACATTCTCGTGTAGAGAAAGCTGTGATTTCTTCCAGGTCCTGGTCAGGGCAGGATCCCGTTTCCTGCTCTCACAGTCACTTCACCTGTGCTCCTGAGAGACCCTGGCTCTCCTCTGCAGGCACAGCTTTGTGCTTGGGCACAGAGCAGCTGTCTCTGGTGGCTTTGTGTCTTGGTTCCCCTGCCAGGCAGCTCCAGCACAAGACACACAGGAAATGAACGATCTCATTACTTGGGGCTGCAGGTCTCAGGGATCTCCACTGACGGCTGCATTTTCTGGATCTCTGCCCACGGGACACCCAAAATCAGGGCATTTCCAGCTGGCTGGAAGCCCCCATTGTCACTCACCCCTTGCGCTTCTTCCAAATCCCACCACCCCCCCAGACCACCCTCACTGAGCACCCCCGACCTCCTGGGAGCAGCTTCATCCTCACAACAGGATCCCAGGGGCTTTTCAAAATATCAGGAGCAAACAGAAGAGGAGTCAAAAAAAGTACCAGAATCACAGCACATTCTGAGTTGGAAAGGACCC
>WAAG01005049.1:2919-25503 GCA_013390105.1 Tichodroma muraria
TATCACTAAGAGTTGAGAACTTCACCAAGAAAAAGTGATGCGCATGTTTTGGCATTAAGTATATTTTAAAACCAACTGTACAAAGATGCTTCATGGAATACACATGCAAATATTTACTGCTGGATGTTGAGTGCAATCAGACAACACTGGGTAGCAGTAAGTGACTTGCCCCTTATCTTTCTCAGGCCTATTTCTGAGGGATACAAAAACACCACCACTAAATCTAAATTAAATCTACAGTGATAAAACACAGCTGAGCTGCACCTCTTTGGTCTTATCTAACATAGTCTTGAGAAGTCTGAACTGATGCAAACACATCTACATTTATATCAAACAGACCAGTTGATGTAAGCAGTGGAGTTCCTCTGTAGAGACAGCACCTTTACTCAAGAGAACAAAGGCAAACACTTTCTGTGGGATATTTTTCCCCTCAGATTTTGAAAGGGCTTTTTTTATACATCCCAACTCTTAGTGATATAAGATTTTTCCAGATTTATTTCAGCTTCTGCAAATGAGAAGCCTAACTCTTCTATCTTAATAACCACACTTTAAGAGACTCAGATCTGCTTCAGAAAGACTGTTTGCATGCTTTCCCTTTTTATGTACAGCAGTACAAAACAGGGAATCCAACGACTGTTCCCCTTGGTAATTTTGAAACACTGGAAAGCCATGGTTGTTCTTAAAGAATCACAGAGTAATAGAATGGTTTGGGCTGGAAGCTACCTTCCAGATCTCACTCCAATCCCCCTGCCATGGTTTAGGACACCTTCCACTAAACTAGGTTGCTCAAGGCCTTATCCCACCTGACCTTGAACACTTCCACAGAGCGGTCATCCACAACTTCTCTGGGCAACCTGGTCCAGTGCCTCACCACTCCCACAGTAAAGAATTTTGTCCTAATGTCCAATCTAAACCTGCCCTCTTCCAGTTGAAAGCCATTCCCCCTTGTCCTGTCACCACATGCCTTTGTACAAAGCTCCTCTCCAGCTTTTCTACAGCCCCTTTAAAGTACTGAAAGGCTGCTGTAATGTCTCAAAGGAGCCTTCTCTTGTCCAGACTGGATAACTCCATTTCCTTTGCTTTACAGGCATATTTTAGCACCTAGTTTTTGTGCTGGTTCATCTTCCTGGCTGCAGCATTTGGCAACAGTTTAAATACTGAGGTACTCTTGTTAAGCTCAAGAACTTCAGGATGTGAGAAAAATCAGCATTTTGCATAAGCCTACTCTTGGAATTATTGCAGTTTTTGTTTGACAGCTTTTATTAGCATCTTCTTCTCTAGGAAGGAGAGAAGAGGAGGTTTATTTGACTTCAGCAGCAGCTTTTATTCTGGAGTGTCACTGTACAGGGGGATAAGACTACAGATATAAAGTAAGATATTTCTTACATGATGCAATTTTATACTGCATCAGAAAATCCTCTATAATCCTTATATTCACACCAAAACTCAGATCTGTTCTATGAAAGAGCTGCAGTTTTAGATGGGTTTCTCTGAAGTTACATTTGAAGGATTAGTAGACTGAGATGAATACCTTGCCTTCACACCAGAGAAGCACACATAGTATGTATACAGTAGTAAAAGAAAGCTTTTATTTTAGTTTGGGCAAATGTTTATGACACATCTTCATCACAGACTTTAAGAGAGAAAATCAGCGTATATACAGCTTAGTCAGTATTTTTTAAACACAACATGAGGTAAGCTGCTATTAACCACATCATGCTCTTGGAATACTTAACATCCCACAGCTGATCTATCAGACTGAATAACTCCAGATCACCGGCAAAATTTGTCAAGTATACTCATCCTAGACATCCTCAGTGCTCCAACTCAGTCAATCTAAGGAGGAGAGGGGAAAAAGAAAAGACATATGCCTGATATCTTCCAGTTCCACAGACCTATGCACATATTTTCAGTTTTATATTGCCTTTGAGAACACATCTGCACTTTTGAAAGTATCATCTATTCCTAAAGACTAGCAGCACACATCACTTGTGAGAAAAATAAAAGGGAGTACCAAAGATTGTTAAAAGTAGATGTTCAAAGTTAACACCCTCTGCCAGAAAGACACGAGTCAGACTGTCACTGCTATGAATCCTAGGCTCCAGAGCAGAGTTTACATGTGACCACAGAGCAGGCAATACACAGTTCACTGTGTTCTTCAAGCCCAGACAGAATCCCCAGGCTTCTCTGGAAGCACAGGCAACTTTTACATCTAGATTAATGAAGTCCCTCCATCTGTGAAAGGGGAGAAAGCACAGAGGTTTCAAGCCAGCTAAGCTGTAAAGCCAAGATCTCTGAGGTCACTGAATAATGCAAGAGAACAAGGGTCAATATTTTTTCTTCCTTTAACAATGGGCGTGTGAAAGTGGCTTGTCACTGATAGACAATCCTGGAAATCTTTGAAAGTAGAACCTGCATAATCCTTCTATAGAGGAAGATTAGTCACATTTCAAGTTTATTTCAAACACTGAAGAATTTGTTGCTTCCTCTAGATTTCATATTCAGTAAGTTCTTTACAACACTTTAAAATCCCACCAAAACAAACAAACAAACAAAACCAAAAAAGCCAACAAACAAAAAACTACACATTTCTTCTGTGGAACTTTCGAAACAGCTACTGAAAATTGAATAGTAACTCAATAACCAAGAACCAGACTTAGCTACTTTTTCTCTCAACCCATCTAGCAGAAACACGCGATCACCACCTCTGAGATCCAAATTCAGGGCTTTCTACCCATTTCAGATGGTCGTGAAAAGCTAAGGAATTTAACATCAAAAGACAGAAGTTCCCATTTACTGAAGTGAAACCAGAAACAGTGCAAACAAACCCCCAAAATCCTCAAAGTATGGTTCAAAGGTTAGGGTGCGACCTGAAGAATTAGATTTCAGAAGTGAAGGAGAGCAGGAAGGGGTGTACACTTCTGAAAGCAAAGTAAACTCATTCTGCTCAGGTAGGCAGTGATCCACAGTATTGACACAGCTGTGCTTGTCTACTGTCCCACAGCCTCGAGCGCTAAACGCTCGGTTATTGCAGCGCTATGTTCCTAAGCCTCGAATCCTCAGTCGCTGCCCCCGCTCCTGGCTCTCCCCAAAACTGACAGCAGGAAGGACAACTGGCAGGAAGGATAACTACCAAAGCAACGCCATTCCTAATCTCTGCATCTTAGCCGTAGACGGAATTTGCGCTGTGCAATTACCTGTATCCTTAACACAGAGCGCACGACCCACAACAGCGAGAGCCAGTGTTTCCCCCACCCCTCCATGACCCTACGTAGTGTTTGATACTGTTCCACCTCGCGGGGCTTCGCCTGCGACACGCTCCAACTCCTTCCCCTGCAACCCAACACCCACGGCAACGAGCATGAGGTGGCACTGCCACCAATTCAGCGGGAGGGAAAGGAAACGCGCAAACGAGGGAGGGCAGCGCTTCCCGCCGGCAGTTTACAGACCGCAGAGACGCCGGTGCGGAGCAGCCCAGCGCCGGGGCTCCACACCGGGGTCCCAGCGCCGGGCCCGTGGCAGCCCCCGCCCCACGGAGGGCACCTGGCACCCACCTGCACGGCGGGGAAGGCGCCCCTCAGCAGGTAGAACATCCTGCGGTTGGAGAGGAGGTCGCCGGTGGTCAGCTGCTCCTCGGCCCCCTCCCGCGTCTTCCCCTTCGCCTTGGCGTTGAGGACGTTCCCCTCGCGGACCCGCTTCACCTCCTCCCCGCCCCTGACGGCGGCCAGCACGGACACGGCCAGCAGCTCCCGCAGGTCCACGGGCGCAGAGCCGCGCGGCGTCTCGGGCCCGCCGGCCGCCGGCTCGCTCAGCATGAAGAAGGCGAAGCGGCCGGCCAGGAAGCCGGAGTAGAGGTGGTAGAGGACGCCCAGCCCCAGCAGGCAGAACACGGCCATGCCGAGCGGCGAGAGGCGGATGCCCATGGGGGCCATGGCCGCGGGGCGGGCGGGTGGCGGGGCCGGGCAGTCACCACAATCCCATGGCACGGCCGGGGCGCTCCGCTCCCGCCGCTGCGGCGGCACCGGGCCGGCTCCACGCTCGCGGCCGGGAGGCAGCGCCGTCTGTATCCGGGTCAGGCGGAGGCGGAGCCCGCCGCGCGCACTGAGCATGTCCCGCTGCCCGGCGCTCCCGGGCTCGGCGGCAGCGTGCGGGGTCCCGCCAATGCCTACCGTGCCCGTCCGTGGCAGCACACGCCGTCCATCGCCCGCTGGTTCTCCTCAGCTCTGTGGTTTGGGGTGATACTTTCCTCCTCTCCCTCTAGGCAGCAGATGCGCTAGAAGCCCGCAGCGGCGGGGCCGAGGGAGCTGCTCCGCCCGCAGGGTAGGAGCCCGAGCCCGAGCCCGAGCCCGAGCCGAAGCCCGCTCGGCACGCTGGGAAGGAGTTTTCTGATGGAAATCGCTGTTGGCATAAATTGCCGCTAAATTTCTGAAGGCGCACTGTTAGCGGTGCTGAGCATCATTGCTGAGCAATTCGCCGTTATTGTCATTCTGGTTCGGGAAGTTTGGGACTCTCTGCCCCCCTGCTCCTCGAAGAATTTTTCTCATTCAGTAAAATGAAGCAAATCTAACTGTTTCCTCAGCTAAGTGGTGTGAGGAAGGCCTACCTGTCTTAATTTATACTTTTTCTTTGCACTTCAGTTTTTTTGTGGGAGTGTGAAACTTCATAGCCAGGATGGACATCTGAGCTGGGAGCTAGGGAGAGTCTCTGATTTCCTTCTGTTCTCATTTCTTATTCCTGTTAGTAGTTTTCAGTAAATTACAAACAAAAAGAACTATGTTAATTCAGCATTATTTGAATAAATTAATTTTTTTTTTTTTATTCGAGCAATGTTCTTTTCTGTTAATACACAGGTTGTAGAAACAGATCTTGGTAGTGACTGTGGGAAGAAGTAATTATTAGGGATCGTGTATTGTAATTGTTTTCTTGGGCATTTTATTTTTTTTTAAGTGTTAAACTTATATAATCAAGAATGTGAAAACTATAGACCAAAATTAAGACCAGCCTTGCAAACTGGAGTTGCCATATAGTCTCCTCTGCATTTCCATTTTAATGGTATCTACATTCACATGGTTACATATCCAGTGTCCTGCAGGACCGCACCCTCTCTGAAGTGCAAGTGTATGTTCAGGGAGCGAAAGTTAAAGAATCATAGAATGAGAAAGTATTTTCATTTGAATTCAGCAACTGGGATTCAGGAGTTGGGTTTTACTCCAAGTGTGCTGAGGTTAAACTTTATGTGCTATTAGGCAAAAACTAGAATGTCCCCATTTTCTAGCTTCCCATTCCTTTTAAGGTGCAAAGTGTTGGTTTTATTGTTTTGGATTTTTTTCTCTGCAGTTGCTTCTCTGGGGGGGTGGGAGCTTGAAAGGATACACTGATCATTTTCCTTAATATTAATTTCACAGTTCAACATTTCATATAATAATTAATGGTAAAAAGCCATGCAGCAATACAGGGTTCATCTTAGACCTAGTAGACCTGTGTCAGTAATGAGCAAAATAGCCAACAGCAGTGCTGCCTGATGCTGTCAGTAACAGTCTGTGTGTGCTCAGTAAACAGGAACTTAAAATTCCACTATGGTGGAGGAAACTCAGAAGAAGGAAGAAAACCTGCAACTTCATGAACTGGTTTCTTAATGGAAAGAAAGTGAAATATTAGGCTTTTTGTCCCACTGAAGTTTGCAAAGACCTTACAGAGAAAATTAATGGATTTATTACTTTCTACTTACATTTTTATGCCTGCAGTAAACATAGAAAATATTAGCAGTAATTTAAGCTGTGAAGAGGACCGTGCACAGAGGGCTCCTTATTTCTGTGGTACTGTATGTTCCATCTGTGCCAGGTTTTAGAGAAGACTGTTCATCACTGAATGCAATCACTCAACCAATAGACAATGTATTGTCAGCCTGTTTCTCTGTAGCAATCTTATTCTGTAATTACCAATATAATTTTTAAAGGTTGCAGTCTGGCATCTTCCATGTTGTTTTCCCAAGATCCCTAAATCAGGTTCCTCATGTTTATCCAGGGTGCTATTGACTTCACTTGGGCTCCAGAACACTACAGAGATCTTTGCAAAGTGTTCTCGACAGATGGTGTGAAGATAGTTTGGGCAAGGTTTCTTTATTGCTTCAACCTGTAAGATAAGTTTCCAGAGACTCAGAGAATGGTGTTTCATTTTCATAAAATGAAATCAGCTTGTGAAAAAAAATATCTGTGCTCATTATTAGCAAAGGCAGATATATCACTTTACATGAGGGGTGAGGACAAATTCTAATGGGAATGTTCCTTTTGAACATGGGGATCATGCCAGAGCACAGGGAGTTTGGTGTCTCTGATTTTTAGAGAATGTATAAACTCGTGAGCTCCCATCCTTGTCCAGGCTAGCAATGTTTTGTCAACAGTACTTTACACTGCAGTATATTGTCATGGCTGCTTTGCCAGCATCGTCGCTGACCCGTGAAAAGGCAGGCATTGCCCACATCTTCCTCAGCACCAGCCATGCCAGCAGGCTAACAGGGTCTGTCAGCAGCCACAGAAGTGCTGTGCTGCAGCAGGTTGTTGTTTCTCTGTGACCCTGGCAGTTCATGAAACCATTCACGGGCAACCTTCCTGAGTGCTCAGAGTTTGTGTCTGCAGTTCAGTGTGTCTGTGGAAAAGACGGGGAGTCCCTCAGGCTCAGAGCTGAGTTTGGGCTGCAGCACCCGGGGAAGATCTGCTGTGTCTGTGCTTCTGAAAGGCCGGGAGAGAGCAGATGGCTGTCGGATGGTACCAGAGTACCTAAGAGGAACCTGCTGTGGAAGTGCCAGCACCAGCTGCAGCCACTCTGTTTCCCATCAGTGCTGGGAAGGTAGTCTATGATAGTCCCATGCAAGGTCTTTCATGGCGAGCGATAGCTTTCCTTTGCATGGAGCATTTGATAGGAGCAATATGTGTGTATGGCAGCTATGAATAGTTGTTGTTTGGTTTACACAGTCAGGTTTTTCCTTATTTCCCTCTCTCATATTTTTGTTCTTTTCTGGTTATTTTGTGATACCACCTCATCCAATCCTGTTTGCAGCAGTGGTGGCAGTTATGAATAGCTTTCTTACATCCTGTCTGACCATGCAGGGCTGAGAGCTTTGGGAGGGTTGTGCAAAGACATACCAAACCTAAGGGTATTATTAAAGGTTTTATTTAAATTAGTATGTAAAAGAAAAGCAGAATGTTACAAAATGTGTGCAGCATGAGGGTGGACCAAACAAGGCAAAAAAAGGTGGATGAATGTCTCTATTTTAGAGTGCATCCCAATGAAGAGTTCCTAGGTACCTATAGTCCAGCTTTTCTTAGAGATTTCCTCCCCACAGTATGCTCTTTTGCCATGGATGCTTCCTTTTCCTTTGTGGAAAAAGGATAGCTCCAAATACTCCTGACGGCTGGGCTGCCATTCAGTGGAATCTTGATTGGCTGGAAAGTTGGACAGAGATAAACTAGTGAAATTTAACAAGGGCAAGTGTCGGGTCCTGCACCTGGGGAGGAATAACCCCAGGACAGGCTGGGGCTGACCTGCTGGAGAGAAGCTCTGCAGAGAACTGGGCAAGCTGACCATGAGCCAGCAGTGCCCTTGCGGTCAGGAGGACAAATAATATCCTGGGGTGCATTGGGGTAAGTGTGGCCAGCAGATCAACAGAGGTGATCCTCCCTCACTGCTGGGCCTTAGTGAGGCCACACCTGGAATATTGCGTTCAGTTCTGATCTCCGAAGTTCAGGAAAGACGAGGAGCTACTGGAGAGGGTAAAGGAGGTTCATGTTTCAAAGATGATGACGGGTTTAGAGCATCTCTCAGATTATGAGGGACTTCAGAAGCTGGGCCTGTTTAGTCTAGAAAGGAGACTGAGAAGGGATCTCATTAACATATATAAATATCTCAAAGGTGGATGACAAGAGGACGGTGCCAGACTCTTTCCAGTGTGCCCAGTGACAAGACATATGTGACAATGGCCATAAATTTAAACACACAAAGTTACACCTCAGCTTTTTTTACACTGGGAGTGGCAGAGCACTGGAACAGGCTACCCAGGGAGGTTGTGGAATCTCCCTTTCTGGAGACATTCACTCACTTGGACTTGTGCCTGTGTTACCTGCACTAGGTGACTCTGTCTTGGCAGAGGGGATTGTAAGAGTTGTTCTCCAGAGGTCTTTTCCAACCCTAACAAGTATGTGATTCTGTAAAATATAAATATAGGAAGGGGTTATAATCTGCAATCCATGTGGGAATTATATCTGTATTCCTCACTAGGACAGGATCCAGGTCCTGGTGCTTGCAGCAGGTCACACTGCCAGAACTAGAGCTGTCACGGGCATGCACGCACGGTATGAGCTGTGCAGAGCCTGTTTCCTGGATTGCTCCAGGTCAGCTTAGTGTGGATACTGAGATGTTCTGCCAGCAGCGATGCAGCAAAGCTCCTCTGATTGTCAGGAGAGATTGCTTTGGGCTCCTGCCTATTGGCTTTTGTGAGTTTCTCAGTGCACTAAGCTGTTTCCAGGGAATGGTGCTTACAGCAAGTTTGGCTCTGTGCCAGGCTTGGTTCTGGCTTCATGGCAATGCCAAGATTATAGAATGCAATACTTATGATTCAGGAGAAGGCCTAAAGGAAAACCTGATCCAGGAGAGGGCATCCAAGGTGAAAGCAGATGCAAAGTGTGATGGAAAGAGAGTTAACTATGGTGAGACTCTGGAAAGGAGCATGGTCCAAGCTTGGATTTGCAGAACAGCTGCAGCCGGGTGCTATGAGCTCAGGAGTCAAGGAGTGGGAAGAGACCTAAAAGGACCTGTGGGGCCATCTGGGGAATTCTGATATAGGTACCTTCTGCTTGTTCTGACAGAAAAGTGGTTAGCCAAGATGTTCGGAACAAATTTTAATAGACACAGGGTTTATAAATCAGATTGGCACTTAGCTAACTGCAGATGTTGTTTGGTGTGCTCCTTCAAGGCCTTATGCCATTCTATGAGTACAGTCAAACCTGGTTTAGGAGACTGTGAAAGAGCGGAATTTAGCTTTTTTCTGAGCCATAGATTTGTTAATAGGCCAGTTAGGTACAAAGCTCAACAGCTATTCTGAAAAAAAAAAAAAAAAAATTGTATCTCCAAGTCTTTAAGGAGTCAAGTGTAGAAATAACTTCTGAATAAGTAAGAAATTAAGAAGTTTAGAAGGGAGAAGACTGAATTTGTATGGAACCCTTAGAGGATTAGAAAAGCAAGCTTTTTGGTAAAAGCTTATGTAATACGTAAAAAGAGGCTCTGTAGATACAAGCTAAGCTATATGGTATGCAGAAGACTGCAACCAAAGGAAATATGAGATTTTTTTATATTTGATCTTTGTGCAAAAAAGCTTAAGTGCTTGTAACTTTGTTGGGTTTGGATGCTGTACAGAGAAATCCTTTTGTTTGAATTGTAAACAGCTTGGGAGTTAAATGTAATTTCTCTGGTAACTGAACACCAAGGCTGTGGAGACTCTAAACCACCGTGCATTTCAGTTTAGGAAATGCCCAGCGCTCTTGAATTGCAGTGAAGCTATACAGAGCAGTCTGAGAGAGTGTCATAAAAATCAAGGAAAGCAGAAAAATCTGCTGGTGACAGCAAGCAAAGTGCTGTGCTGACAATAAAACGGTGAAGACATCAAACTGCAAGAATATTAAGGGATTTTTTGACAGCTGTCAAGTACAGCCTACACTTTGATCAAGTAAATTACTTAGCTTAGCATGGAGTAAAGCTTAGGGGTCCAAGATAAAGAGATCATAGTAAATGACATCATAGCAATTTCTGGTCTTGTATGCGAAAGTTAAACTATGTAAAGTAAGTAAAAATGGTATCAAATTAGAACAGCATTTACATATGAGTTAGAAATATTTATTAGCATGAAATACCCATTCCATTTATAAAGGAACTGATGGCATATAAGTTCAAGGCAGTGAAAAACTGTATTTCAAAGCTTTGTGGAGAGTCTTCTTTAAAAGTCTCTTGTATATTGCCTTAGGGGTTTAATTGCTGATGGATTGTAACAGAGCCCTTCAGAAATGGTTGTGAGACCATCTCAGCTAGGCAGAAGTTCATTTTAAAACCATGCTGGTTAACAGAAGCATGTTCCAGAGCGGTCACAGATTTTCTGTCCCCCCAAAACAAGCCAATATATTCTCTTGCTTCCAGCACTGCAGAAAGCTACAGAATCGACACTGAATGCTACCAGTTCCTCAGCAGTGGGGTGGCAATCACAGCTGAAGGGAGTTTTTGCTCCTCTTTTGCCACACGACTGCTTATTTCTGGCCTGCACACCTCTACCCCTAGTTGTTCCAGGGCAGCTAATCATGGAGCTTTTCTGCAGACTGAGGCAGTTAAAGCAGGTTTATGTCCCTCTGTGGTGCTGCCCACCTTTAGCTTGGTACAAGCCCAAACCTGCCTATCTCTCCACAACATGTCCCCAGCTGTGTTTCCAACTCCTCCATGCAGACTGGGGAGCTCATCCATCTGAAACCTAACCCAGCAAAGCAAACAGAAAGTGTTGGACGTAGGTCATGCAGTTGCAGTGTTAAACTGCTCTTTTGGGTGGCAAATTTGATTTTTTTTCGTGTTTGAAGTTGCTGTGTCCTAAGGAACTGGATGTCGTGTCATGTCATGGGCTGGCAGTGAGGGTCAAGAACACTTGAAGGCTCCTAAGCGTTGTCCATGAAGTCTTGTGTTGTGAAGCTGCCTCCAGTACTTCCTATTGCATCTCCAGTATAGCTTCATGAAAGAGTGTCAACACCCTCAAGAAAAGTGTTTGTGCTCTTTGAATATCTGAGGATGGTTACCTCAAAAGGAAGTAATAAACCCCAGCTCTTCCCATAGACAATGCATTTGAAGAAGGCAATCTAAAAATCTGGGGTGGTTCAGTGCTCCTGGCAAAAGCCCTCAAAATTTGCGTTGGTGCAGTGCCACCCCACCTTGGAGTGCCTTTTGCAGCCCCAATGCCCCTGGAACTGTAAGCTTTGTGGTTTTCCAAACCCTAGCCTTTCTTGAAACCCATGGTAATTAGTTGCTTTTGGCTTTTCCCTTTCTGCCACACCTATATCTTGGGTTTTATCTTCTATACTCCCTTAATTAAATTGTCACTGGTTCACCTTGTTAATATTAATAAAGCTAGTTTCTGTCTTGCGTGAAACATTTATAGAATTACAGAGTCATAAAATCACAGAATGGTTCAGGTTGGAAAAGACCTCTAAGATCATTGAGTCTGACCATTTGCTGACAACCCAGCACTGCCACGTTCAGTAAACCATGTCCCCAAATGCCACATCCACATTTTCTTTAAAGGCTTCAGAGGTGGTAATTCCATCTGTTTCCTGGGTAGCTCGTTTCAATGCTTGACAACCTTTTGGGAAAGGACTTCTTCTAATATCCAATCTAAACCTCCCCTGGTGCAACTGGAGACCATTCTCTCTTGTCTGACTGCTTGTTACCTGGTAGAAGAGGCTGACCCTCACGTGGCTACAACCTCCTTTCAGGGAGTTGTAGAGAGCAAGAAAGTCTCCCCTGAGCCTCCCTTTCTCCAGGCTAAACAATCCCAGTTCTGTCAGCTGTTCCTTACAGGATTTCTGCTCTAGATTCTTCCCCAGCTCCATTGCCCTTTTCTGGACACACTCCAGCATCTCAATGTCTTTCTTGTAGAGAGGGGCCCAAAACTGAACACAGGATTTGCAGGGTGGCCTCATCAGTGCTGAGTACAGGGGGACAATCACTGCCCTGGTCCTGCTGGCCACACTATTTCTGATACTGACCAGGGTGCCATTGGCCACCTGGGCACACACTGGCTTATCTTCAGTCAGCTGTTCACCAACACCCCTAGGTCCTTTTCTGCTGGATTGCTTTCCAACCATTCCGCCCCAGCCTGTAGTGCTGCGTAGTGCCCCTCATCCAAATCATCAATAAAGATATTAAACAGGACTGGCCCTGCTGCTGAGCTGTGGGGAACACAGGTAGTTACCAGCCACCAGCTGGATTTAACTCCATTCACCAACACTTTCTAGGCCTGGCCAGAGAGTTTTTCACCAGTTTTATCCAGCCAGATTTTATTCAGTGAACAGTGCACCCATCCAAGCCATGAGCAGCCATTTTCTCCATGTGAATACTATGGGCGACAGTTCCAAAGGCTTAAGGAGGTCCAGGTGTACATCATCCATAGCCTTTCTCTATTCGCCTAAGCAGTACTCCTTGTCTTAGAAGAGCAGGTTGGTCAAGCAGGACTTGCCTTTCACAAACCCATGGTGGCTGGGCCTGATCCCCTGGTTGTCTTGCACCTGCTGCATGGTGGCCCTCAAGGTGGTCTGCTCTGTGACCTTCCCTGGCACCCAGCTCAGGCTGACAAGCCTGTAGTTTCCTTCTGCACTTCTTGTAGATGGGTGTCATGTTTGCTAACCTCCAGTCATGTGGGACATCCCCCATTAGCCGAGACTTCTGAAAAATTATTGGAAGACATTCAGTGAGCACTTCCACCAGCTCCCTCAGTACACTTGTGTGGGTCTCATCCAGCCCCATAGACTTTTGTGCATCTAAATGGTGTAACAAGTGTATGGCCATTTCTCCTTGGGTTATGGGGGCTTCATTCTGCTCCCCATCTCTGTCTTCCAGTTTAGAGGGCTGGATACCCTGAGGATAACTAGTCTTTACTACTAAAGACTGAGGCAAAGAAGGCATTAAGTACCTTAGTTTGTTCCTCATCCTTTGCCACTGTTTCCCCTTGCATAGAATGAATATGGACATACTCCTTAGCCCTGCTTTTGTTGACAATGTATTTTTAAAAACTTTTTTTTCTTTTTGTCTTTTACTGACTCAGTAGATTTCATTCTAGTTAGGCTTTGGGCTTTCTAATTTTCTTCCTGCATAACTTTATGATAACCTTGTAGTTTTCCTGAGTGGCCTGACCTTTCTCCCAATAGTGATTAAAAATGTTTATGTATCACTGTTTTCTAGTATAGTCCTGATTAGAATACTTAATTTTCAAAGATGGACTTTTAATAATAACTTTGTATTACTTTATATAGAAAACTAGGGTATTACAAGTGAGATTTAAGGACTACCCAGGAAGACATAACTGAAACAATAATTGGTGTTTTGTCCTTTTAGTACTTTTTCTAGCTGTTAGACTAGGCAGATGAAAAGGAGCAGTGGGAAGAAAGGAGAATGCTAGCTGAAGAATTATCAGTGTAAAGTAGCAGTGTTTTCAAATAAAATGTTCTGTTACGCAGAGTAGAACTGCATGCAGCAATTCCATCAGTCAAGGAGATGTTTTTCCCAAGTACCTTTACATGTTAATCATAAAATTGTTCCAAAATAACTATATTTTGTTTGAACATTGCAGACTGGCATTTTATCCTTATATGTAATTATGACCCTCACAAAATATTCTAGACCAGTAATATGGATTTCTATTATTAATATTCTTCTGAGCAGTAAGAGTAACAGTAATTTTTTAGAGACTAAAATTTGATGCCTCAAACAATTTTTTCTGGTTAGTCAAAGAAAATACTGTTGATTGATACATGTATTTTTACATTAAAGAGCTTGAAAAGTCTTTAAAATTATTTTTGTCCTCATAAAAATGTATTCCCTTTTTTGCTATTGTCTTAGTTATTTTCTTCAATTGGCCCATGCTAATCTGACTTTTACTCCAAAGAATAATTGCGAACAAAATTTTTCCAGTTTTCTCTTAATGACAGTGTTTCTCTGGAATAAAATGAATGTCTTTCAAGACACTTATACTGAAGCACATTGAATCCAATACAGTAAGGATTTTCCTTCCAAATCCCACCTCTTTCTTCCTCTTTTTCTTCAAGTGAATGAGCAAGACTTTGAGAATAAAAATCTTTATGTGTTAAAACTCTTTGCAATCTAACTCTTTACTAATACCTCTGTTACTCTTTGCATCTTATGCTAAACATTTCTTCAGTGTGTAGTCTCAGGATGACCATAAACATGTTTAACCATTAACAATTTTAAAGTGTTGCCAGTTGACTATGAAGGCCTCTTGTTTTTGCTCTTCAATCACAGTGTGCAAACGTTGAGTTTTGAAGCAGATTAACATCTAGGGAAGCATGAACTGTGTGTTGTAGTTTCAGATGGAGAGACACTAGTTTTCATGAAGCTGATGTGGCTCACATTCCCATACAATTTCATTGTGGTCTGTTAGCACATACTGGGCAAGTCTCCAACCAGCAAGATTCTTGCATTAACATCAGAGACAAGGAGTGCTGTTGAAAGTCACACAAAGGTGTTAGGGTGTGCTAGAACTGATATGTGGGGCCAGGCTCTAGATGTGGCTAGAAAATCTGAACGAGAGGGAGACAGATGGACACCACAGTTCAGATATTAAAAGTGCACTGTGCACCATATTCATGTTTGAAAAAGAACCTATCAGCCTGGAATCAATATGTGTTTTGGGGTGGTTTTTTTGCCTATCGTGTACATTAGACCAGTGCCACTCACAGACCCTGTTCATCTTTCTTCCTTACGACTTGCAAATAGGGGCTGCAGAACTGGGCTCTCAATACATACCTTGCAACATAACCTTGAACATTTGGATACTTATGACAAAGAGGTAGGGGAAAAGCTATTTTTAAAGCAGGACCCTAAAGGAATAATTAGTTAAAATAGGTCATGTTGTTCTTTCATTTATCAGTGCCTTTCCACACAGTAAGAGATAACCTTAAAGGATGAGCCAGCAGTATCAGAAGGAATGGAGTATATGCTTGGTTTCTAATCTTTGCTTAAACACAAAATATTTGGAGATATATGGATATGAATGCTGTCTTACAAACAATTCAAATAGTACCTTGCTGAATATGACTGCAGTCCTACTGCTGTACAGGTACAATATCCCATAGAGTTTATGTCTCTTCCTCTGTATTCTAGGTAATATTTTATCTCCAGAAACTTTTAATTTCTTGCTGATGCATTTTAAGACATTTCATGAAGTTGCAGGTTACCTTCTTATTGTTGGTTCCTAATTTCAGGACATTAAAACTCTTAGGTTGCAAACATAACAGTCTGCCAAAGTACTTGTGTATCTGGTGCTATATTTCTGGTATGATTGCTGTCCTGATCACAGCAACAGTATTCAGACCCTTTGTGGGCTGATTGCTCCCAGAGCTGTTGCTTTGTACTGCACAGCACTAAATAAACTGGAATTCCATACCCCAAAAGGTGAATAGAAGGTTAAACTGGGATGTCATCACTGTATTAGTTTCCCAGGGAGGAAACGGTGAACTTAGTAGAATCAGACTGTCTGCTGTTGCTAAGATACTGGCATATGAACAAAACTTCATGGTCAAAAAAATAAGGCTAACACATGTGAAAGAATCAGCCCTAGGCGCACAATCTCTTCCTACAGTAGAAAGCTATCATCCATCAACACGATCACCAGAGGGCTACAAGCAGTCTTAACAAGCACTTTAACATACTGGTGATGGATCTCAACAGAGGTGAATTTGTCCAGAAAGTGTTTGAAACAAATGTCCATGTGTAAATTTGTCACACTACATTGCCTGAGCCAAAACTGGTTTAGCTGGTGCTCCAGGGATCTCTCTCTATGTTTGTATATATGTATGTATTACACAATCATTAATGCTTCCATGTGTATTTTCAATTTGTGCCACAGGGCAGGCAAGAGATGCTGGGGCAAGTCAGAGTCCAAAGTGCTGACTGAAAAGCCTTTATCTTGTACCATTCAGAATTCTCCAAGATTCTTAATAATTAAAAGCTTGTAGTTGTAAGGCTACAAACAGCACAGTTCATCAAAGAAATATTCAATAATCTGTGAAGTGAGAAACCCTACTAAGCTGTCTCTGCAATACAAGCAAAGACAATAATGGATCTTGTTCAAGCAAACACATGATTAAACCTGACAGTGCACATTAAACATTTGATGTGGGCAACAGTCAATACTAATGGAAGGCATTAGTGGAAATATCCTGTGAAGCATCTTTTAGGTGAGGTGGATTGGAAACAGTGAAAAGATGGGTACATTAACAGTTGGGTACTGTGGTGAATTTTAAAACCCTCCACAAGCAGCAGAAGGTTTAGCAAAACTAAAAAAAAAAATCACAGTGTGAATTAGTAGGATTTCAGCTAAAGACAGTCACTCAAATGACTGAAGAGGTAAACTATGTTGTTTTGGGGTATTTTTTGTTACCATAGTTCAATAAATTTCCTTCTTTCCTCATGCAACCTATCTGTTGCATATTGTTGCTAATGGTGTGTGTAAGAGCTCCATTTAATGGGCAATTAATTGCCAGAGAAGTGTAGAAATCAGTCTGTGTTGAATAAATGGAGGTCACACTAGAAAATAAACTTAAGGAAAAGAAGATAAAACATTCTAACATTCTTTGAAATATTACCTGATCATTCTAACATTCTGTGAAAGGAGGTCTGAACATTCTAATATTCCGTAAATGAACAGTGTGTGGTACATTTGACACACCTGAAAGACTACTGATAGGACAAGAGGTAATGGACACAAACTAGAACACACAATATTCCAATTGAACACAAGAAAACAGGTTTTTTTTACTATAAGGGTGGTCAAATTCTGGCAGAAGGTTACCCAAAGGAGTGATTGAGTCTCCATCCTTGCATATGGAGTATACATTTAATAAAGTCTGGATGGCAGTATATTATCAGTGAGAGATATCATAAGTTATATCCATTAGGGGGTATTATTTTTTCTGTTTTGTTATTGCTGATAATTCTAACTATTGGTGAAGTATCATTGAAACACAGATGTCTCTCTGCATATCCCTTGCCATGTGCACCTTGTAAATTTAGCATCACTCTAGAATGTTGCTTAGGTAATGTTGCCATCTGGACATTTTGGAGAAGCTTACTTCTGAGAAAAGAGTTATTCACTCCTGAGAAGACAATTCTTATTTGTGGAGGCTCAGCTCAGCAGCTCTGCTGAGATGAAGGAGGCTCCTGGCTCAGTAGCTGATATCTCAAATCTGTAAATGCAGGCTGCAGAATCAGGCACATCTCAAAGAACTCACTATGCTCATTCCTTGAGCCCTTGTCTACAAAATTTTATTATTTAAACTTTTTGCTGTTGTTGTTTTTAGATGGTTATGAAATTATGTGATCCCAGGATTGATGGTCGTTCAACCACATTAAAATCATCTATTTAGACCTGCATTTTAGTAGTGTTTGAATCATGCTTTGCATGCTGTTCAGCTCCTTGGAGTCACTAGGTTTTTTCCTGTTTTCAGAATAAATAGAAGGAGGTGGGCATAACATTTGTGTTACGCACTTTTTAATGATTATTTAAAATTAAAAAATGCTTATGTTCCAAATTATCCTGGCAAATATCTGGAATAGTTTCTTTTGGACCAATGAAATTAAAGTAATGGAAAACAAATGTAAGTGATATTAGAATCTAACACAGGAAGTATTTAGAAAATATTTAGAAATATTGGAATAATTAATCACAATAAAAAGGAATCAAGTGTAAGTTTTCTTTCACTGTTACTAAAATGATATTTAAATCAAAATTAGCTAAAGTTAGAAAAATAACCCTATTCTGGATGAGTGGTTGCATTGCTGGATGAGTGGTTGCATTCCTTGCAAGCTGTTTCAGAGCTTGCATAAGCTTCATATAATAAATAAATTCAATTGAAAGTGACTTGTTTCCACGTTCTAGTTCCATCTTCCTCTTTCAATTGCGTTAGTTAAAATTCTCCACGAAATTGAAATATGATGTTAAAGTGAGGACTAGCAGTGCTTGCTAGAAAATATTTTATTCCCTATTACAATGCCTTAAACCTAGAATAATTATAGCAATGAAATTACTTGAGATTTATGCCACCTTCAGTCAGAGCACACTCTGAATTTAGAAAGTGTGATTTTGATCTCATGTAAAACTTTCTCGTTTGCATTAGGAGATGCTGATGTGTCTCATGCAGACAAAACCCAACTCTGGCTGAACCATGCTGTTACAGAAAGTAATTTCTGTGTTTTTGAGACTTAGTACTGTCTTGTTGAAATATTTTCTACTTAGAGATTCTCAAACTGCTATAATTCTTGGTGTGTGTGGTTCAGACAAGTCTCTAATTTTTGTCTTTCCAAAGCAACTGGGAAGCAGATCATTAGGAGGGGGGCCCAGTGTGCCAAAGGGAATTTGTTTGGGACAGGGCTCTGCCAGCACTGCCCTTAATAGCAGATGAAATTTTTAGTGGGAGAGCTGAAGGATGAGAAAAGCACACACGAGAGCATAGTGGCATTTGGGTAGGTATTATAAAGGGAATGAGAAGAACTGTAATGAAAGCTCCTGTTTGGTGATGTTGCTTGAAAGCATCATGACTGATTGCAGCTGTAAGGGGTGCTTTTCTTAGGTACTTTTCACACATCTCCCCAATTGCCTACCATTAATTCATGGGCCATCACTGCTTTGTGGGAATGGAAGAGTGTTTCAGGCACAAATGGCATGTATTTTCTTTATCCTAATTCCAAGCCTTTGGGGCATAACAGGAGACAGGACTGAGAGCTTCATATATTACCGGGAAAATTAAGCATATACATGTTATAGCAGGCAAGAATATTGCACTCAGTTTTCTAGGAAGTGTGGATGTGGATTTTTTAAAAAATGCAGGAACATGCCTATATTCACCCTGCTGCCTGATTTCAAGCACCTCCTGATGCATCTTAAGTTGTGAGGAGCTGTGCAAAACCCAAATATATTTTTCAAGGTGGGACAGCTTGTGTGGGATTCATCTCACCTACCTTCATAAATCCCAGTAATTAGGCTCTATCATAGTCACTGGAAGCAGAGTAAAACCACTGGGTTGCATTTACCTGCTCATAAACTAAAGTGAATTTTTGTCTCTAGCAAATTGTTTTTCTCTATTGGGTGGACAGGTAACAGAGGACAATCTAGCTCTTTCATAGCTAATGTCAGTTGAAAAGTACTCTGATGACATTATACCATATGCTTAAGGAAAAATGTACCCACCCACTGCCTCTGGATCTTTCCTTCACAATATTAAGCACAAAGTATTTAAACTGTGAGGAATCCCGCGTCAGCCAGAACTTTGAGATAAAGCTGCACCACCTCTTTTATGAAGGATCTGGCCTTAGTCTCCACACGCTGAATTTTAGGACACAAAGTCTAAACTAGAGCAAATACACTCCCATTTGCTCGATGAAGCATTCTAAGTGTAAAGCTGTAATAATAAATTTTCCCTTCCTCAGTAGACTTTTGCAAATGGGGTCCATTTCCTTCAGTTTTGCTTTGTCTTTTGTATACCTCTAACCCCCAAAGAAAGAGCAAAACTAAACTAAACTCAGGCTAATTTGGGCTAACATGACTGGAAACCCTGGAGGCCCTTTCTCCCGTGAAGCCTATAGAGGTCACTGCTGAAGTGCCGGCCCCTGGCCATGCCTCTGACCCCGGCCTCCCCTCTTGCTGCCTTTCTTGCCTTTCTGCTTCCCTTGCCCACCAGCTGTGCCTGCTGGCTGCCCCACAGCCCATGGCAGAGACAGGACAGCAGCAAACAAACATCATTTGCATCCCAGATGAGAATAAGAGAGTAAGACTTCTTGAGACAGCTAGCACACATACCTGAGAATATTTTCCTATTAATATGTTCACTTACATGCTATCTAGAAGATGTTTCTGACTTGTGTTTAGTGGTTTGGCATGTTTGGTAGCTGTGGAAAATGACAACACTATAACTGGTTTCAGTATAATATCTTAGTTCCTGAGTTCAGCAGAGGGTCACAAAGTCTGTCAAGATTAAAAACAGAATACTCAGTCAAAATAGTGTAGCAAACTTATCTATTTGTTTTTTAGGTGCTTAGTGTCTGATTAAAAAGCATATGTGAATCCTTTTTATCTGTGGCCGTTGAAACGTGAATAATTCTTTTATTCATTCTGGGATCAATATTTTCCTTGCTTGAAGACAGGGAGGACCTGCATAGATAAAGTTCATGCAAAGGGAATTAAAGAAACTGAGTTTGAGATTGCTGTAAACTTATGTTGTCCTCATTATTCACTGTTTACATTTTCTGTCCTATTGTATGTGAAACCTCTATCTCCCTGCAGAAGGAGTTCATAGTGTGAAAACAACGAGATCATGTTTAACGACTGAAAAAAGAATTGTCAGTAAATAGAACTCAGAGAATCATAAACAGATATTTGGACATTTAACTGTTAGTAGGATTCCTTTCTGCGTAGAAGTATGTGTTTAAACATAAACTTCTGTCTGTATGACCTTGTGCCTGAGATCACAAATAACCTCTCACAGCATGCAGTTATTAAATAACTTTAAATCATCGAATCGATCATAGAATCCATCATAGAATCGATCATGGAATCGATCATAGAATCAATCATAGAATCATAGAATGGCTTGGTTTGGAATGGACTTTCCAAAGACCATCCCTTTCCAACTCCCTTTCCATGGGCAGGGACACCTTCCACTAGACCAGGTTGCTCAGAGCCCCATCCAGCCTGGCTTTCAACACTCCCAGGTTGGGAGTGTTGAAACTCCCCAGAACTCCCCTGGGCAGCCTGCTACAGTGCCTCATCACTCTCACAGTAAATAATTTTGTCCTAACATCTAATCTAAACCTCCACTCTTTCAGTTTAAAGGTGTTGGTTTTGTTCTTTAGTAAAGAAAATTATTTGCAATTTAAACACATTTTGTTCTATTCTGATGATGAAACTACTGAAGAGAATAATGGGCAGAGCAAGGCATTTCATATGCTCAAATATCTCTACAGGAAGTAGCTTGGCACTTAGAAACAAATGCAGTAGAAAACTCTAGGACAGTCTTCTTCCAGTACTTCTACTTGCCACCACAGCAGACATTTTGATCATCTTGTGAAACCTGATGGAGTTTCCTGAATGGTTCCCAGAGTGCTTCCTAAAGAAGATCACAGACTTTGAGCTGCTCTGTCTTGCATGATGTGTCTTTAAGATATTTCTGAACTGGTTTGTTTTTGGAGGATATGGTCACCACCGGCTTGAGGAGGCTGCACTGCCACGCACTGCATACAGCTGGTTGCAGATGAAGTTTCTGATTTCACTCAGTGCCTTATCCATGCAGCTGGAACTCATGCTGACAGTCTGTGATGGAGTCCTGGTGGTTTTGACAGAGGAAAAACAGGAGTTCTGGCTGCTTCCATCAGGTCGAGCATGAATTGGAGTAAACATCAGCAATCTCAATAAAGTTAACAGTACATCAACTTCCAAATTTGAGATGGAGAAAAAAAAAAAGGGAGTAAAAATTGATGGGAAAGCCCCATAACTTCAACTCATGCAGTATCTTGCTGAATGCAAAAGTGATTATCAGTTTTGTCCTGAAAACAAAACCCAAACTGGCATGTTTAGACATACATGTTTATGTCTGGCTGAATGTTCTGAAAATTTTCCCTCAAAGCTTGGCTGAAACCTGCCAAAAATTTTTTCTGACCACAAGAAAAACATAAACAAATAAAACCAAGTTTTGAGTGAAGCAGATAGTACAAATAAAAGGGCTAATTGACTCCCAAATCTGATAAATAGATGGATGGTAACTTTTCAAGTAAGTCTTCTGGTGAGAATGGGCTTAGGCAACTCACCAGGGTAGTACCTTCTCCTTGAACTGCGCTGGCCCCTGCTGTGCAGTAACACATGCCAGAGAAGAGGCATAAGGCCTCAGGGCTCCTTACAGGATGAGAATGGAAGCAATAAAACATGGAGCCAAACATACATTGCATTTGCAAGATTGGAAGATAAGGGAAGAGTCTTATTTTCAGCACCATCCAGCAGGCTGACTTCCTCCCTGGGTAATAGGGAGGAAACACAAGTCTCAGCTCTTTACCAGAAAAATTGGGAGGCTGCAGAGCAGCATCTTGCTTCTCAGTTTTGGGCAGTTACTTGATCACCATTTAATCCTCTGAGGTGGTTGCCAAATTCCCTTTGAGGGACTAAATTAGGGACTATTTAGGAAGTTTCCTCCCTGGGTATAGCTTTTATTAAAGAAACATGCATGACTAATTACAAAGTAATAAAAGCTGAAAACTGAAGTTTATGAAAAAGCTGAAAAAAAATCGGCTTTCAGTATTTCTTTTGACACAGTAAGTCCTGGGTAAGCAAACATAAAATGGGCTTATGTCATCCTGAATAGAAGCATTTAGTGCATTGATGTTGATTATCATGTGTTCTTTTGCCTCAAGCTTTCCTGTTTGCACTGCATTTTTGCAGAAAGCCCCTGTACGTGTTTGTTAGCTGGGCAATGCTGAGAGCTGCAGGCTGAGAATCAGCCTGAGATAGAGCTTTTCTCTGATGAATGGACTTCTGTAAGCATCTGCTTTCTGCACTGATGTCCCACAGAATGTCAAGGCAAGGTGACACAACAGCTTTGCTTTTGCCTTTGAGCTAGTGTCTGGGACCCAGCGTGTAGGAATATTACCTAGACTGAACAGGCTGACATTTCTGCTCTTGAGGCAAAGTGGAAGCCTTGCTGTAAAGGGATATCAGAGCTGTTTTGAAGACACAGAGATTAATAGCAATATTACTGCAGTTTCTCCTGCTGGCTAGAAAAAAAT
>WAAG01005053.1:27517-49123 GCA_013390105.1 Tichodroma muraria
TGGCTCGGCCCCGCGGCCTCCCCTCCCCGCCCGGCCCAGCCAGGCCCGGCCCGGCCCAGCCAGGCCCCGAGGCCGCGGCGGAGCGGCCAGGCAGAGCCTGCTACCTCTTCTCCAACCAGGAACCAGAAGGAGGAACTTTTCTCGGATTTGCGCTTAAATTGTATCTTCACAAAGGCATACCCATGCTTTCATTGGTTTTATCAAGTGTCAGTATTAGACCTTGGCCAATCAGGGCCAAACCACAACACATGTATAGTATACATAATAGCTGTTACAATGAACTTACCTGAGATAAAGGAGGTAATGTTTTATGCTCTAGGTGACTAGACCCAAATCCCAAACTTCTATGAATTAAGCTGGTGCAGTAGTCCATTTACACTGAATACAGTTCATTCTTCAGTGTAAATATATTCTGTGTCTGTCCTCTCTTTCAGGCCAGGAGCGCTTTGGAAATATGACCAGAGTATACTACAAAGAGGCAGTTGGTGCTTTTGTGGTCTTTGATGTCACAAGAGGCTCCACTTTTGAGGCTGTTTCAAAATGGAAGCATGATTTGGACAGTAAAGTACTACTTCCTAATGGCAGCCCCATCCCTGCTGTTCTCCTTGCAAACAAGTGTGACCAGAAGAAAGACGGCAGCCAGAATCCCTCTCAAATGGACCAGTTCTGCAGAGAAGGTGGCTTTGTTGGATGGTTTGAAACATCTGCCAAGGTGAGCTTAATAGAAAAATATTTTTAGTTTCTTGAATATTGGCATAAGAAGGGTGAATATAATCATGTAGGAAATAAAGTTATCAAGTATAGGAAGTGGCAGTCAAATTCAGCAAAATTTGAAGTGATGTGCAGGCTAGCTTCATTCCTGAAGATGAGGCATATTTGGTTTAGATTAAAAGTTATCTTAAATTCAGAGCACCTTGAAACTATCTGGAAACCTTGCTTATGTGATTTTGGTAAGTTTTTTCATCTTGCACACGTGAGGATCAGTCATTCTTTAGATGTTAATACTATTAAATGCTGATCAAGCTCCCCAAAAGATACAGGTAATCTTTAGGTACAGGTTTTTAAATTGCATTTTCTGTTGTCACTGTTTTATGTAGGAAACTGCAAGATTTGACGTGAGCAAGTTATTTGCTTACTCGTTACTACCTACCCACAGTGTTGCTGAAGCACTTTTCTGTTTTATTAGGCAATGTCAAGACTGAACTGGAGAAAAACAGATTGTTCTGTATAGTAATTTAAGTTAAGAAAGACAGCTGCTTTATTCAGTTAACTTTGAGTAATTTAATGTATTGTACAGTTTTAGTCTACAGTTTTGTCAGTGCACAGATTAAACTGGCAGCAGCTTAGTTGGAAGTGAAACCAAATATTTCCTTAAAGCTCAACTGATTCTTAAAATGAAGGACTCCTCTAGATGAGGACAGTGTGGCTGACAGACCAGATTACTGGTCTGTCTGATAAATCCTTTATAAAGTAAGATAAGCCTCAAGGTCCCATTTTTCCCTTGGCTTGCTTACTTCCTTTAACTGCTGCTGCTGAAGTGCTACACAATGATGTTTAGACAAGTCTTAAAAAGCAATAAGGAGTTTCTAAGGAAACTATAAGAACCAAAGTAACAAGCTGCTCTTTGATTATTTTAAGAGAAGGGTACACAGTTAAAGGAATTAGTTAAATTAGCTAACAATTTGCTTGCATTTGAAAAGATATTTCCAAACTTACCCATCTGTTACTAAAAACCTCTGTTTTTAAGGCTCTTTATACTCAAAAAGAACACCAAGATTCTGCTTTGGTAAAAGTCTTCCCTAAAGCTTTACCTGCCTGTAATACTGCTATGTATGAACTGCATTATGGCTTAAAACTAAATGCAAGTAACATTGGGAAAAAAGCTAATGTGAAATTCTAGTGACATCTTGCATTTTAGGTGACATTTAAGACAAGACAATGTAAAACAAGGTTCTTAGTGCAGAGAAAAATTCAGACAGTAAGTTCTAGCTTAGGTATTAATTGACTAGTTTAGAGCTCTGAAGAGTTGTAGTTGAAATAGCAATAATTTAGCATGATTTCTTGTTTTCTAAGCATACCAAAACAGTTTATGGTTTTAAGTCTTGCCCACTTGCATATCCTATTAATGTGCTTTTGTCTTTCTGTTGGAACTGATAATTGGATCTTAAGTCTAGTCATCAGTCATATACTGGGCTGGTGTTTCCTTTGGAACCAAAGATGAGCAATTCCAAACGTGGCAGCCCTGTGCTACGAGGTTGGCCACAGGTTTGACCTGCATGGGCTGAGGCCCCTTGGCACTAGGACCAGCTTGGACCCTCAGAAACTGGGATATTCTGGCAAAGTACATCTCTTAAGTATCCTGCACATATACATTCTTTATGGTGTATGGGAAGGGACTTTTCAAAGTATGCACGAGAATATGTAGAGTGGCTAGATGAGGCACTTGGAAGTAGTTGTGATTTTGAGGCTCTTGGAAAAGATCATTTTACATAAATAAGTGCATCCAAATTCCATCAGAAACAGGAAAAGGCTCCAAATGGTAGAACAATACTGCAGATGATGTAATTGCCTAGGATCTTTCCTGATGCACACAAATGCACTTTGGCATTTGTGAGTCTTCCAAATGCAGGTGACACTCATTCCCCTGACTGCCTACTAGATTAGAATCAGAATTCAACTTGTAATATAGATAAATAATTTTGTCTCCAACCTTTCTGCTAACTTTTTCAGGAAAAAAGTGTGAGCAATGACTTCTTGCATCTAAACTGTTTGTGTTCTGCTGATGAGACTGAAGAATTATTTTCTTTCTGGACAGCTTTTTAAAAGGAATGTGTGACTGTTTCAAAAAGATCACTGACTTCTTTGCTTTCAACATTTTTAGGACAACATCAACATTGACGAAGCTGCTCGATTCTTGGTGGAAAACATCCTTGCCAATTACAAAACCTTTCCTAATGAAGAGAATGATGTGGGGAAACCAAAACTGGACCTAGACCCATTGAAAGCAGAGAGTAAATCACAGTGCTGCTAATGCTACCACCGTTCAGTAAATGTGATGGGATGAGCAGCAGGACTTTGCCTTAAATCAAAATGCTGCTATGGTGCTGCATTGTGACAATCCATATGGGGTGTCTGGTACTATCTGAATTGGTGACTTGTTTGGGTGTTTACATATTCTTGTTTAGCATGAAACTGAGTATCATTGTGAGTTATCATTCCACTTGCTTGAGTGTTTGCATCTAAGTCTGATTGGTGTCTTCTTACTTGAGAACATAAGGTAGTGTTTACACTCCTAAAAGGAACAAAGACAACATTCAGTATCTACTTTGCTTCTAGGACATATGCTACATTCCAAATAGGACTCACTTAGCTGAATAGACTCTTGCACCTTTAAAGTAAACTTTTCCTTTGTCACCATTTATGTCCCACTTGAGCCTTCTCACTGGCACAATTGTCCCTATTTATTATCCCTACCATGAGTATCTGTCTCATTGCTAGTTCTCCTGGATCAAGATATCCCAGAAATCTTGAAGGGGCCGATGGCAGATGGGAAGTATCTTTCCGAGTGGGATCACTAAGAATGAGTGGAGTAGATCGCTTCTACCACTGAGTAAAAAGAGGATGGTTATATTATTGTGTTTAACAAGGGAAAGATGTGGTTATAGAGCTACTAATAAAAAAATGTATCTCCAGCAATTTAAGGCTGAATATTTTCAGCTAATACTTTACATATGAAACACATTAATGAATACAGTTGTACTGCTGGCACATAGTTATGGTAACCTCACCCCTATGCACATCCAGAAATAAACATCCAGTAACTTTCTCATGCACTAACGCTGAAAACTTTACCAAGAGTACAAAAAGTAAATATCTTAAGTAAATATCTTACTGTCCTGTGATTATGAACTTGCTTCTTTTTTCTTCTGTCTAGGGATGGTTTTGAATACCATGAGCAAGGAGAGCGGTCTTGAGGGAAATAGCTTAATTGGTTCATGCTAGTCTGTGAGCCTTTCTGCCCCAAGCTCTTTGTCAGTTTTAGAACTCTTTTGACTGCTTTGAACTAATGAACTGGTTTACCAGTTTGTAACTGTATACTGAGATGCTTATATTTCTTTGTTACAACACTCATGTATTTTTGGCAGCAAATGAAGTTCAAAAGGATTAGAGATATTTCATGGTTCTTGAAAGCGTTCTGGAACTCTGGCTCTGCTTGGCTCAAAGGCTTTGAAGCTCCTCTTTATTTTAAGTGTTTCTTCTGTCCTGGTACCTCATGGCTACTGACTTCAGAAGCCTTACCTTGCTGGATTTGATGGTTCTGATGTTTAGGTAAACATCGGAATTAGGTACATGCAGGATTTGATATACTATAATCTGTACTGCGATTTCTTAGGCTGTCTTTTTTTCTAAAGAGTAACATACTTTTTAAGAGTTAAATAAATATATTTGGGCATCTTTTGTGTGTTGGTGTATGCTTTTGAGAACATGAATCCTCACATATGTTCCACCCTGTACTCAAATGCTATCATTGACATTTGAAAACAACTTTATCTTCTAGTATGTGTATGTTAAAGAATTATTTGACATTAACACATTAAGGCTTGGCATTATTTTTAAATAATGATTAAAAGATTATTTTTAAAGTATTTATGAGCTCTGTGGTAAGTCCATGCTGGAGCAGGCTCCTGGCAGAATCTGTGGCCCCATGGAAGGGCCCATGATGCAGGTTTTCTGACAGGCCTTGGGACCCTGGGGGGAATCCATGCTGGAGCTGTCTGTTCTGAAGGACTGCACCCCATGAAAGGAACCTACACTGGAGCAGTTCATGGAGCCCAGGGGAAAAACTCACATTGGAGAAGTTTCTGGAGGATTATCTCCCATGGGAAGAGCCCCATGCTGGAGCAGGAGAAATGTGAGGAGTCCTCCCCTGAGAAGGAAGGAGCAGCAGACGCAACATGTGATGAACTGGCTACAAACCCCCATTTCCCATCCCCCTGCACCACTGAGTGGAGAAAATGGTGAGTAAAGATAAGCTCAAGAAGAAGGGATAGGTTGGGAAAGGTGTTTTCAAGATTTAGGCTTTATTTCTAATTTTCCTACTCCAATTTGACTGGTAGTAAACTAAACTGATTTACCTCAGTTAAGTCTGTTTATGCATGAGAGCAACTTGTTGATCGCTGCCTGTTCTTACCTGAACCCATGAGCCTTTTGTTATATTTCCTTTCTTCCATCCAGCTGAGAGGGGAGTCATACAGTGGCTTTGGTTGGCACCTGCTGTCCAGCCAGGGTCAACCCACCACTTTTGCTTGAAACTTAAAGAATTGCTGTTTTCAGTGGCACTTTGCCACAAGATACCAAAATCACTACCTTCCTGTATTTAATAGTTTAAGGAGCAAGAATGTTCTGTCAGATTGTCCACTGGGATGCCATTTCATTTCATTGGGTTATCATTTTTAAGCACAATTAGATGAGATGACTTATAGCTCAAATGGTTATGGTGGCAGCAGGCATGTGGATGATGGCATAAATGTGACAATTTATGTAATTTTCATGAGTTTCAGAAGTTAGAGAATGTAAACTTGTTGGGGTTTTTTTTGTTATCTAGAGAAGACTATGTTTTTTTTATTTAGTTAAAATAAGTTAGACATCTTACATCAGTTTATGGTCTTGCTTCTAACTTCTCATGAAGAATGTTAATCACATTTCTATTAAGACATATTTATCCATCAATCTTCCATTTTTTCATTTTTCAAATAGTACAGCTTTTTGCTTTTAGCCTGCGTATACAACTGCAGCCACACTTGAAACACACTACAGTTAATCACTGTTAAAAAGGATTTGCTATGATCTGCAGTATGCCTCTACTTAGAACAAGACTTTTTAAGTCTCCTGCAAAAAGGTTGCATAATTAATTGTAAAAAAATTGTAAAAACCAAAATACTCAAGTCAAACAGTGTCCTAAGAGGTTTAATAGGTTCTGAAGTTCCGTAGTTTACACTACATTAAGATTGTGTATTCACAATTTAGAAACAAATACCCTTCTGGGCCTCAGGCTACTGTCACAATTTCATTGTATCTTTTAGGCAAATATGTAGAACTTTTTAAAGTGGTGATACTACTTCCTGTCTATATCCCAATTATGTAACAGTTCCAGTAGTTAGAGAATCACAGTTAACCCTTTCTGAAATCTGGAGTTAAATAAGATTTCACATTATATCAAACACAGAAAGCCTTTCCTTTTGACATAGAAAGACATTCCTGTACCATCGAATGTAAATTTACAAAAGAAAGGCAATGACTCTGAATGGTTCTCTGAGCTACTTTGATTTTCCTCTGCTGCCTGCTCTTGGGGCATACACTGTTTTATCCCTATATTTGAGTGGAGAGATGATCAAAGCTGTGGTGGTCCCCAGTTCACACTTTTACCTAAATAAGTGCCCTGAGCATAGGACTTGATGGTATTGCTGTATTTGAATTGGACTTGAACAGCTGCTTGATATTTAACAGAATATTTTGGGTCTGTGTTTCTCCAAAATGAGATTATAGCATGAGAATGTTATATATGATAATGAGAATGATAAAACAGTTCTCTAGCAAATAAAGAACTTGAAAATAGAAAAGGTAAGCAGAAAGAGTAACATAGGATTCTGATGAACCCCCACCTTTCTGGCACCATGTCAAATTCGAGAGAGGCTGGAATGTTGGAAAAACCATCTTCCTGACAAAATCAGATGAGACATGGTACCATAAGACATTTTTGAAATAGCAGTGAAGTCCTGTGCTTAGGCAAAGATTATTTTCTATTATGCAAGTGGCAGTGATTTTTTTTCTCCCTACCTTGTCTTATTCCATCAGTTTATCCCAAGAAAACTCTCATAATCCACTTTACTCCCTAGCCTCACATTAAGAGTTAACAGAATAGAGCTGCCTGTGCATAGTTTCAGTCCATCTGTTTGAGGGTGGTTTTGCTCAAATTCAGTTCCCTGGCCTATGTCACCTCAGTGACTGACTGTTCCTGACTCAGTGCACAGACTGCTCCTCCCAGGCTTTATTCCATACTTATTTAGTACATACAGTGTTTACATTTTCTCAGGCATTACCTTTGCCACTCACAATTGCTCTTTTTTTGATCACCCTTCACTCTTTTCCTGATCCTTCACTGCCTGCTCTTAATGAGATGCCAGTGCAATGTTGTCTTCTCTGTTCACAATTTCCCACTGACCTGTGCTTTCTTTACATCTCTTCCACCTACTCTTTCGCTTAGCAAACAGATAAAAGAGAATATTAGAAGTTAAGGGCAATGGGGTTTTTAATCTGTTAAAACATTAATTTCAGAACCTAGATTTTCTTATAATTTGATAAAAGACTCAGGGGAAAAAAAGTCTCAAAAATACAACACCAAAATCCATTTATTTCCCTTTCATCTCATGCAGCCTCATGCTTTAAAACGCATCTCTTCTATTAGAAGCCTCTAGCTGATTTTGACCTTAAACCTTTTTTTCATTGAGAACTTCCCAGAACCACAGAACAGGTAAGGTTGGAAGCGGCCTTGAAAGACTATAATCATATACCTCTGCTTAGACCTTGAGCAGGTTGCTCATGGTCATGCCCAATTTGATAAAATTTCCACAGACTTGTTGGAAAACCTGTTCCAGTGTTTGACTACCTTCACTGTTATTAAAAATAAAATTAGATTTTATTTTAAAGAGGAATTTCTTGTATTTAAATTCTCACATTGATTCTAATCCTGTTGCTTGGCATCTCTGAGAAGAATAAGTGTCCTTAGCCTACTCATCAGCTCTTTCTAGACATTGTGCTTTGCCCCCCTACCACACCCCCAGGTCTTCTCTTAAGGCAAAAACTTTTACTGTCTTGTTCTGGAGTACTTGTGCCCTCTGTGAAGTCAGAGGAGAGTTAAGTCTGAGCTCCAAGACCCCTGAGGGGTTTTGGTAATGTTGCTGTTCATAGTTACTCTTTTTCTGCTCTCTCCAACTACTATGTGTTGCTATAAAAAAATGCTGCTTTCCTGCAAGTGACTTGCATGTGCTGTAGCTGTTGATGTTGATGCTTTCAGGGAAAAACAAGCTGGTGTTTTGAATGGCATTTTAGAAGAATGATGACTAGGAGGTCATCCATCCATTGCTAATCAGTGTGTGCTACCTTAGTATTTGTTTAGTGACATCTGAACAAGTTTCTAACACTTGTTTTGTTGTCTTGTGCGTTTATTCCACATTTTCTGTCAGGCTGCCTCTACCCTAACAATTTCTTTCCTTCAGGGGGTGTCTGTCAGATATACTTCATGGCTTGAGACATTAGGGCAGTAAAACAGCTGCTGTGACCTTACAGATTCTTTGCCAGCTAGAAAACTAGCTTGTTTGAAATTCAGATTAATTTGTCTTTCTAAACAAGCTGTCCTTGTCACTGCTGGTAGGTTATGGAATTCTAAATGAACTTCCTGCATAAATAAAAAGTAACTTGATGGATGTTAAACTTGAGATTTTTTTTTTTTTCCTTGACAAAGCACCTAAATATATGCTTTTAATGCCATCACTCTTAGCAAACAAACTTATTTTAGGATTTATGATAAAAGGTCAGGTCCATTCTGAACTTCCTGTGTAGTAACTATCATTTAACAGCAAAGTATCAAAGGCTCTGTACTTAAATATGCTTTTCTGATTTCTGTTCTTCTTCCTTTACCACCCAAAAAATGCCTACAGACCCAGGCACTCAAATTTCAGTGACTTGTATGTTGTCTTTCACATAAGTGTATTATGAAAGCTTTATTTGCTGGGATGCTGCAAACCTCCTTGGTCTTCTGCAGTGGGATCAAGAAGGCAGTTTTCCTACTATGAAAACTTTCCTAAGTGCTTCTTACACTTATACATATATTTCATAGATTCTTTTCCATAGTATTTTCTCTGTCCAGTAAATATAGGAAAGGGGACTCAGAGGAATAGAAAATCTGTAATTTCCATGGTGTTTTTATCTGTATTCTAGGTCACAAACTGAATCCTATCCCCTCATCTACAAGTTGGCATCAGCATCCAGCAAGGTGTGGAGGTGAACAGCCCTGTGCTGGTACTGCAGAGGTGTAGCCAGATGTTTGAACTCACCTCTGTCACTATTTTTTATCTGTTTGCCCTAATCAATATTTGATAGCGTAATTGTATGAAAAGACCAGCTGTTCAGTTTGAAAAGAAATAAAATTGAGTTTACTTGGCTCTCAAGTGAGAAGTGTCCCAGAGTACCTTATTTAAAATGGATGCTGTTGGACATAACCTGAAGGAAATGCCAAGCTGTGGAAGAATTCTGCATTTTGAAATTTATCAGTGTATATCTGGCCACCTGTCATCTTGATATAAATCAAGATCGGACATTTGTCTAAAATAAGCCTCTAGATGTAGCAACATCTGCTTATTTTTCCTCCTATTTTTCATCTACTCATGCCCTCTGCAATTTGACAAATAGATTTTTAAATTTGAAAAAGACAGCTTGAATAAGAATAAACAAAGACATATATTCTGTTTTATCGACGATTTTTCATCATTCACTACAGATTGGGAAACAGCAAATATGGTGTTAGAAATAGGAGCTGTTAGCAATAATGCAGTCTCAGGAATATATCTGAAACGGTCTGCTTATAAACTAAGTTGAAATCAACTATCTGCTGAATTCAAAACCAGCAGATTAATGCTAATTTTATCTGACCTTGGTGGAATGGCATTCACTTTGCAATCATGGGCTTCCTAGCAGGAATTAATTAATTGCCTCAATCTGAAATTAAAAAGAAAATAAAGACTTGCATAGTCTAGCTCTAAAATTTCTCTAGGCTGCCGGGGCAGAGCTGACTCATTTTCAAGTTGCCATCGACCAAGGTCCCTTCCTGCAGTGCTGCTGTCCAGCCTGTTTCCCACTCTGTCCGTACATGCAGGGTTGCTCCATCCCGGGTGCGGAATCCGGCACTGGTCTTGGGCAAACTTCATACAAGTGGTGATAGCCCAGTCCCCTCACTTGTCCGGGTCTCTCTGCAGGACTTCTCTGTTTTGGACAGAGTGGACAGCTTCTCACAAGTGATTATCGCCGGCAAGCAGACAAACTGCGTTCTTTGGGCAGGTTCCCGAAGCTGCCGCAGGAGCGGTATCTGTAACCCTCGACGCCAAGCCTTTGCCCGCGAAGGCACCTCACGCCGTCCCTTCGGCCCCCCGAGCACGAAGCGGGCGGTGGCCGCCGTGTCCGGCCTGGGCGCGGCCCCTCGCCCCTGAGCCGCCCGCGCGGCCCTCCCGCGGCGAGGCGAGCAGNGAGGTCGGCGGGCACCTGTGCGGGGCGGCCCTGTCGCCGTGGCACCGGCCGGACGCGGGCGCGTCCTGTTTGCTGTGCGGGCAAACAACTCGTGCTAAGAAAGTTCGCTTGCTCGTGTGGGCGCTTCGTTAAAAGTGGTTTCTGAAGCCGAGGCGGGGTTTGGTTGTTCTTGGGTTTTGTTTGTTTGCTCAAGCTGGGGGCCCAGCTCGCGTGGAAGCTGTACTCCCTCCCGAGGTCCTGCCGGGTAGCGCCGTCCTGCCCCGCCGGTGCCGTGCGCGTCTCGGAGCACCCCTGGTCCGGCACACAGAGCTCGGAGCTGGCGCACGGCGAGGGGAGCGAAGCCTTCGCTGCTGCTCGGGAGCTGTCGGAAGTTAAGAGCTCACTGGAATGATTCTAGGTTTAAAAAGAACCTCGAACCTGTGAAACAAGACAATGATTTTGGGAATGGGGGCGCTCTCTTTACATCAGGTAGAGGAACCAAACTAGCGGCAGTTTTAGGGGCAAAATGATTGACTGTTACAGCACATCACTTTCACTTAGAGAAGGGAAAGACAATTCCCAGTGTCTGGAAGGTTTGCTTTATGTTATAAAGAAACTGAGGAAAGCAAGTATGATTAAAAAAAACAAGAATTCTTCATCTTGATTTCTTAAATACCTCTGTGTAAGTAGCATCTCTTGAGTTATTTTTAAATTATTTGCTATTTGCTGGGTGTTTAGTGTGAGTCTGTATATTTCTGTGTAAACGTCTATTTCTTCCTGGAAAGACAGAAAGCATTGACATTCACTGTCACTGTTTTGACTTGTGAGTTCTGTTTCTATGGTGTTAGCAGCTTTATCATCGTAATGTGAGCCTGAATGCATGGTGCTGTCAAAATTCAAATTAAAAGGGTATCTCATGTATGTGGTTATGGCCTTTGCTTCTTTTTTTTCTGCCATAAATGAATGTTTTGGTTGTATCACTTATTTTTTTCCTGAAATCAATCTCAAATGCCTCTTTGTGCTTATTTCATATCTAGTTACACAGCCTTTACTACATAGTAGTTTCTTATTTCATATTTTTATGTTTTTATTTTATATTTCACACCTTGATTCCCATTTTGCTAACTTTTCTGTTTTAGGTTGCCAGTATCTAGTTCCTTCTCCCCGCTGCACCCTTTGACTTAGTAACTGTGTTGTTGTTGTTATTTTGGCTACAGCCATGCTGTCCTTCATATTTATTGCTTCAAAGAGTTTATCAAAATTTTCTGATCATATTTGAGCTATCAGGGACATTTTTGGTATTAAGGTGTTGGAGAAAACAAAGGAAAGTTATTTTACATAAGGTAGAGTAGCTTGAAAGCGTCCTAGTGGTGGCTTAGTGATTTTCTTTCTTCTGTAGTCTAGTAACAAGTTACAATAACCTGATTGAAATGCAGAACCAAGATAACACAGAATAAATAGTCTATATTGTTTTTTTTTCATTAAGCCTATAACTTTTATTTTAACTGTAGAATGTCTTTTGGGTCACCATTGTGATGCAGAGTGCCCCTGTTGTAATAATTTTTTTGTCATTCTGAAATGTTACTAAGGCCTTTTGGATGAATGGATGGGTAAAAAAATATTGATTTAGGCCAATGCATATCTTTCCAAGTTCAGCAAATGACCTGATAAGCCTTGACTAAATTGTCAGGAAAGATTTTCCTTTGACATCTGTTGACTTGTAGAAATTAATTTAAATCAAGGAATGCTATTGACAGTTTATTAAATTTTTGTGTATGTAACTTTTTTCATGAAACAAAAATTTTACTGAAAAAGTAGACCTATTTTCTCCTGAAGCGGTAGAGAATAGTGCTATAAAATACCTGAAAAATTGATTTCAGCTCTTGCTATGCTTTCAGTGATATTGTTTTGCTCTGTCAGTTTTGAGTGAGTTGATCAAATCTGTTCCACTACAGTATTTAGTCTCAGTAAGATCTTCATCCTGAAGATCTTACTGAAACCCCACATGCATCTTAGTACGCTCTCATCATAGATCTGTATGAAAACCTGGTGTTGTAGAGCTCAGTGGAAATTGTTGGTAGTTGGGAACTGAACGAAGTGGGACTAAAATTTTCCCCTTGGAAACACTTTTAACATCTTGAATAGCCTTTCTTCTCTCTTGCCCTTGTTTCCCAGATGGATTGGAATTTATATACCAAACTCAGTATCAGAAAGATATTTTAGCATTTAGTCCTTCTGAAAGGATTGAAACATTGAAACAGATTCTTCTTTTCTTTAGTCGTACTGTATGCCAATGGTCTCCAAACCTTTTTTTTATTGCACAACCCAATTAGTGGAAAGTTCTTGAGTGCACCCTTCCTATATGTGTATTTATTCTTTAATCAGTTACATACATGCACTACTTAAGCTCTAATATTTTTTTTCCTGGTGTGCACTGCCTGCTTTGGAGACTGCTGCTATAAACTACTGAATTTCTGTGGGAAAGAATGAACAACTAGGCAGTTCAAGTTTTGATTTACAGTTGGAAACATTTATAGGGAGCTTTTTCTTTGGATTAGGCTTATTGGTCGAAAGTTAGAACCACAGGCTGTGGTGATTTATCCAAAATGGAGGCTGTGTGTAATTTTTCAATTTTCCACAATGTTTCTGGACTGCTTTCCCCTTTGTCATGGGATTTGTGATGTCAGAATGGGGGGAATGCAATTGACAGCAGGCAGATAGGTGTGTTATTTCTTTATTTGGAAATGGAAAGATGCTGTATAATGGGCAATATCTGTATTACAGTGAAGATGTAATACAGATATAATCTTGTTCTACAAGAACAAGATACAAACATAATTAATTTACTAAAAAGTACAGTTTTAGACCCAAATGCAGAGAACATTCAATTTTCTGATATAAGGCTTAATCTGTGTCGTTGTCAAGAACAATCAGAATAGTACTGAGCTGGTTCTGCAGGAGTCTGTTCTGGGATAAAATGAATAGTACTGGTGCTCTTTATAATTGTTGAGGAAAAACTGCTGAACATGGTGGTAAAACAACTGTACTGTGTAAGCCTATGATTCATTCCTCATTTTGTTTGGTAAATCCTGTGTTGAACAGGGTGCTCTATGTTTCCTCAAGTAATAATTTTCTCTCAATACTAGGCAAGTGTTGGTAATGATTATAAATGTTTTATCAAAGGCAATTTAGCAAGTCTTTTTTTAATGGGTTGCGGAAATTAGAACTAAATCTTATGCACACACTGTAAGATTGCATCTGTGTTCATTGGAGATATAATAATTGCTTCTTAGATATTTGGATTTCAGTAAAGCTTTTGATACTATCTCTCACGGTATCCTTCTGGACAAATTCTCCCATACACAGCTGTATAAACACATCAGGATGTGGGAGCAACTGACTCATGGGTCAGGCATGAAGGGTGATAGTGAATGGGGGGACATCAGAGTGGCCGCCTGTCACTAGTGGGGTTATACAGGCCTCCATCATTGGCCTTGTGCCCTTCATCATCTTCATAAATGACTTGGACTCAGGACTGGATGAGACTCTAAGCAAGTTCACAGATGATGTAAAATTGTGAGAAGCTGTTGACTTCCTTGAAGACAGAGAGACCCTGCAGAGAGACCTCAACAAATTAAAGAGATGGGCAATCACCAACGACATGAAGTTTAACAAAGACCTGTGCCAGATTCTGCACCTGGGATGGGGCAACCCTGGATATATGGACGGACTGGGGAATGAGATGCTGGAGAGCAGCACCTCAGAAAGGGACCTGGGGGTCCTGGTCAGTGGCAAGTTGAATATGAACACAACACTGTGGAGGGCCAGCTGTGAGGAGAAGCCGTATGAGGAGCTGCTGAGGGCACTTGGTCTGTTCAACGTGGAGGAGACTGAGGGGAGACCTCATTGGAGTTACACCTTCCTCGTGAGGGGAAGAGGAGGGGCAGGCCCTGGTCTCCTGTCTGGTGACCCATGGCAGGACCTGAGGGAATGGCATGAAGTTGTGTCATATCAGGAAAGGATATCAGGAAAAGGTTCTTCACCAGAGGGCTGTTGGGCACTGGAACAGGCTCCCCAGGAAAGTGGTCACAGCACCAGCCTGGCAGAGCTCAAGAAGCATTTGGACAGTGTTTCTGGGCACATGGAGTGACTCTCAAGGTGTCTTGTGCAGGACCAGGGGTTGGACTTTGATGATCCTAGTGGAATCCAACTCAGAATATTCTGATTCTCTTTGTTATCTGTGTTCATTCCGTTACCCAGCTTGTTCAGAATGTTTATGAGACAATTACTATAAAAACTTTGTGTAAATCTGTGAAAACCTAAGTAATGTAACTATTCCTGTATTTGAAAAAGAAATAGGTATTTTCAGCCTGCCTGAGAAAATGTTGCCTCATAAGTTTAATATTCTGTTGTAATTGCAAGATAGATTTTCTGGTTTGTTTTAGAACAAAACTTGCAGTTGCAAGGACAAAAATGTTAAAAATACTTTGTCTTTTGACTAATACTGTCTTTCTGATAGTAAATGTGACTTGTTTTTATATGTCTCTAATCATAATACTAAATAGAAATATAAGTAATATAAAAATGTAAAAGACTAATTTTTCTTTAAACAATTTGTAAAAAAATCCTGAAAGCTCTCAGTGCTTACCAAAAAGAATTAGTGTTATAATTTTATCTGTTGTGGATAAAATTAGTGCAGAAATCCCCTCAGATTAATGTGTGCAAACATCTGTACAATATATTTTGATCACCTTAAAATCACTTCTTAATTTCTAGTGAGATTGGCCTTCTTTTTTTTTTTTTTTTCCCCAAAAGTGTTTAGAGCAGTCAGGACAGTACATCTGCACTGTGGAAAATCAATCAGGATTATAGGTGGATATATTGCATTGTTGGAGTGGGACCTCAGAAGCATATGGAGAAGGCAGGAAAATTCCTCTGGACTTGCTAGCCAGACTTCCCTTGGGTCTCTGCAGGATAATCCATTGGGTCTCTCTTCATTATTGCTTTCTAATTAGATAGCAATTCCCTCAGGACTAGGCATCTGCTGGAGATGATGGGCTGAGAGCTCAGAAGAACTGCTGCCCTTACAGCTTTTCTTAATTGCACCATTAGAGGCTACTGAGAATCTGATCTTTCCCAGGTTTCAACAGCTATGGTAAATAGGAGTTGATCTCTTTGGTGGCACTGAAAGAGATTCTGGCTAGTAAGAATGGATAATGTATTAAAATGCTTTTAAATTAATTTGATGAAGCTCTGTGCCATCAAGCCCAATCTTCTGAATTAAGCTTCATCCATCAGCATCTATCTCAATTAGGGTTTGGGCTATTAGGGACAAAAGTGAGGAGTTAATGGTCAGTGCCAAGAGAGGCAAGTGATTTAGGGGTAATTGTGGCACAGACAGAGGTCACCAATGTCTATAGAGGAAGGTCAGAGCAGTGCCAGAGTTCTTTTTAGAGAGTTCAGTCAATAATATTTACTGCTTCATAATATTAAGTCAGTAATATTTACTGATATATCCTTAAGGACTAGCAGAAACAGGCTGAAGCCTGCACTGGCTGGAAGAAATTATTTTTTAGCTGTGTGCCTGGCTAATTGCGATGAGTAGCAGGTTGCTGCACCAATGCCTAGGATTACCCAATGTTTGTTATTAAGATTAAAGGATGGGACAATAAGAGCAGAAAAAAACAGTGACATTGCTAGTTCATTCTTCAATTCCCATATGCCTAGGATAAAGTTTCAGCTGTGGCTTGTGTTTGAGGTTTTATCCACTGCCAGCATGTGTTCTTTAGGTCTGGTAGTTTAGAGAATATAGACTGGCCGGATTAATTTTTTGATATTTGGGTTTGTTAGATAGGCTGAAGGTTGACAGTGGTGAACTAATGACTTGTGGATAACAGCATGGTAATTGAACTTGAAGCGTTTAGTGTTGTGCTGGACCTCTCAGGTCGGTTAATGTAAGTTTTAATGGGCACTAAAAAATTTACATGGGATTAGTGAACAAGCCAGCAGAAAGAAACCCATTGAAGATTATATAATACACAGCAACTACATCAATCTTGGGAAGTGCTTGAGCACTATTCTTAAAAATAGTTAGAGACTGTGAAAGTATTTGACAAATATTCTAGGTATGCCTTTATGCTCTTTGCAGGTTTTCAGTTGCAGTATTTTTGAGGCAAGGTGTTGGGCTACAGTTCACCCATTCTCTCACTCAGTACTCCTGTTCTCCTGTTTGTGGCCCGAGGGGTAGCCCAGTGGTACATCTTTGACTTACAACATATGCTACAACAGGTTTTATTTGAGAGAAGGGGTTGCTGTATTACCGTAAAAGCTGGTTACATTCATAGGTAGGTGCTTATGCTGGTTTTTGACTGTGCATGAGCTACAGGCACAGTTGAGTGTGGCTTGGAGGTTATAACCAACTTCTGCTAGAGACTTGAAACAGAGTGAACATTTTGGACAAAAAACATTGAGGATACTAGCCCTGATTTTGCTTTTTTTTTTTTTTAATTAGGTGTACCCACTTTGTAGTTAATTCTGCCCAATTTATTGGAAACTGGGCTGTCTTTAAAAAATTATTAGTTTCAAGTGTCATGGTTTAACCCCATCTTGCAGCTCTGACCCACATGCTTGCTAGTTCTGCCCTAGCAAGATGAGGGCAGGAATCTGGGTAAAAATGCAAAAACTTGTGGGTTGAGATAAAGACAGCTTAATGGGTAAACAGCAAAGCAAAACAAGGAATTCATTCACCCCTTCCCATGGGCAGGCAGGTGTTCAGCCATCCCCATGAAAGCAGGGCTCCATCACATGTAATGGTGACTTGGGAAGACAAACGGCAACACTCCGAACGTCTTCCACTTCCTTCTTCTTCCCCCAGCTTGTATTGCTCAGCATGACAACATATGATAAGGAAAGTCTCTGGTTGGTTGGGGTCAGGTGTCTGGGCTGAGTCCCCTCTGGTCCCTTCTTGTGCAGCCCCAGCCTACGCGCTGGCCAAGCCACGTGAGAAGCAGAAAAGGCCTTGACTCTGTGTAGCCACTGCTCAGCAATAACTGAAATACCGCTGTGTTACCAGCACTGTTTCGATCACAAAACTGAAACATATCCCCCCTGCAAGCTGCTCTGAAGGAATTTACTTCAATCTTAGGCAAACCCAATAAAGCTACTCACTGGACTTCACAAGGAAAAGATTTATATGAAAAAATTTAAATTTTCACTGTATTCATAAGCTGCTTTACAGTTGTAACTGGTAACATATTATAAGATTTTATACTCTTACTATAAAGCTGATTTTTGGTAACTCAGGAGGCTTTTCTGTCTCAAACAGCTTGGTTCAGATCCTTTCTAACCAAAGCCAGTTAAGGCTTCATGAGACTCAGTGAGTGGTATATCTTGAGCTACAGCAGTTATTCATTTCCAGTTTGCAGCTACTGTCCTGACAAAACTGAGGATATTTTGAGATCATGGTCTCCTTTAGCATGCTGTTAATTGCAATCCAAAGATAAACAATTGTTTTTGTTTGAATGCCTGTCTGCAGCCTTTTGAAAGGCATCTCCTGGTCACTCAAATAATTTAGGCACAATTTAAATCTGTAATGACCCAAGATTCCAGGACATCCAGCTGCATAACTGAAGGGAAAAGTATCTATGTACCTTAAAATTTAACCATCTGAAACGCTGAGCAAGAGGTACCATCCTGCTCATATGTACTTTCCCCAGACATAGCAGTGTTAGTGAATAAATGTGTTATGATCTTAAGTTCGTGATTGTTCTTGAGAAGTTATTTGCTGCATCATTGACCATCTGCAAGCTCTTCTACTATACTATTGTATTAATACCTAAATTCTAACCTGACTAAAGCTACAGATGTTCCTGAAGAATTTGCATTGTCTTTCTTAAGCATGAAAGAATCACTTTTCATTTATTGTTTTTATTGTCTATTTGTTTTGTAAGTAACTCATATTTCTGAGGGCAGGAATTTTGCTAGAAAAAAATTTTCTAAATTAGACCTAGAATTTCTGACCAGAAGAATGAAGCTCTTGCTTTCAGCACCTGTGCTTCATTAATTGAATTTTTTCAGTGTGTAAACACAGTGCAACTTTACATAGTCAATTTTTGGTACTTTTTTTCCCTTTTGCTTTTAACTTTCTTTTTAGTTTCATGCTTTGTGGTGAGATAATGCTTTTTTATCCCCAGGTAAATATGATAAGCATACTAGAATAGCATATAAGCTGACCAATAAGTTTAAATTTTTTTTAACTAGATTACATGTTAATTAGAAAATTATGTATTCAAATTAATTTTCCTAGTTAATTCTAATTAAAACAAGGAACCCCTGAGAGCTCAGCCTATTTGATCTGTAGATTTCAAACTTCATGGACTCATGGGCATGAAAATATTAAGTAATTTACTAGTGGCAATTTCACACTAAATACTGTACTCCCTACTGATCTTAGTTTTAGGTTTTTCTTTCCATGAAACTCAGCTGATGAAGTTGAATTTTCATGAAACTGTCAGAGAATCTTACAGGCAAACATTACATGCGCCCTTGGTTGGAGACTGTACAATCAGGCTGTGCAAGAGGAGCTTTGACTAGTGTCACGATGAACAGTGTAATGAACAGTGTGATGGAGAAAAGCAGCTTTCGGCAGAACTGCATAGCAGAAAATGTACTGTCAAAAGAAAAATACTAGTAATTGTGCTTTGAAACTAGAAAGCATTCTTAAAGTACCGTGTTAGAGACTCTGTTTGCTAGGGATTATTCATCTACTTAAGCAGAATGGTCTTTATCTTCTGTGAATTCCCTGTAACCACCACGGAAGAAATGGGATTTCCTGGTTTTCTTAACAAAGCATGCAAAGTGCTTTTTAAATGAGTTGGCCTAAATCCACAGAAATACTGGCAGCTCTGCCTAGCAGAGACTTTTAGCTCTTGGTTAATTGTTCAGGAGCCATACAGAAGACACAAGAGGTTTTCGCAGGAGCTAACAAGGAAGCAATGTCATGCAGTTCATATTCTTCTACTTGATACTTGAGTATCAAACTTTAGTGTCAAAAGAAATCTTCTTACCATTCTTACAGTTGGGTCTAAGGTCAGCATACAACCTTTTAACACCTATCCATTTGCTGCTAGTTGGAAGAAGAGCACATTGGTCAGACAGAAATGTGATCTGCAGATTGGATGTAGATGTTGCTTTCAAACCTGTGACTTTTTGGAAAACCGCAAGATGTGTCTTGAACCCTTTGTTGTCTGTGGTGGTCTGTTCACTTGGCCTTTCAAACCAGTTAACCTCAAAGGATTTGGACCAGCTCACAATCCCACCTGGACCACAGCTCAGAGTCAACCATAACCATCTTGGAAGAATCACAGATCACTTCTTTTGGCTGAGATTGACACCTGAAAATGACCAGAAAATACATTCCTTTTTCCAGGCTCTTGCTGTGACATTAACTAGGCCTTGGTATATCATATTTCCACCTGTAAAACTGGATAGAAAGCCCACCTCTGTAGACATTTTTTTTCCGTACGTTACAAGTGCTCATTTAAGAGCTAGATAATATAGTGTTTCTGCCTTGGCAGGCCTCTCTTGGAATTAATTTTCAATGTTCCACTCTTGGGAATGTAATTTAAAAAAAATTAATTTGAAGGATGTCTTTTAAAGTTTTAAGTGACCTCCAGATGAGAGGCTGTCAAATGAATGACCTCCAGGCAATCTGATACCTTCCATTGTGAAGAATGTTTTTCAAATAAGTAAAAGGTATTTTTTTCTTTATTCTGTGTTCGAAGCTTTTTTTACAGCAGATCTTTGGATCCATAAAATCAGGATCAGAGAATTTTCACTACAGCTGTCTCTCAGCACAGAAAATGGTAAGCTGAGTTTTCTGGCATTTGCCTTTGCAGGCTACAGGGTCTTGGGCTGCCATTTGAAAGCAGCACGTACGTGATATTGTTTCTCAGTTATATAATGTCACCTGATTTTACTTCTGCCTTTGAACAGTCTACAAATGATAGTTTGTGCAATAGAAACTACTCTTCCTGGAATGCAAAAATTGAAAGATCAGGGTCCAAAATTCTAACATTGTACATGAGCTTGCTATGAGCATGAAGATTTAATTTTACAGGAATTCCTCCAAAGAAAAAAGAAAAAAAAAAATCTTTTTTTGCTTTACATAGATTTTGTCACACAAGATAAATCCGTTGTGGTCTATATTAAGTATTTGGTTGCTTATCAGTCTGTCACCAGTTTTTTGAATGCATCTTCATTTTTTTTCCCCTAACACATGACAAAAGTCTATTACTTGATTCTGTTTTATATTCAATTTCTGACTTCAAGTTTTTACATAACAAAAAGGTTTAATTGGGATAAATGGATCAAAACAGCAAAAAATACTCAATTTTAGCTGGATTTCTAGAATTACAAGGATAAGAATTCGGAAAATATTTATAGGGCAACAAATGGAATCAGTCTGAAAACAAGGAGGACAAACAAAAAAAAAATCAGTGTAAAACCTACAATGCTTCTAAACCACTATTTTCTATTAATTTTTCTTTCAAGTAATGTCCAAGGCATGCTACTGTGTATAATTTGCACAAGGGATTTGGTATACAGGGTTTTTCTTCCCCCTTCTAGAATCTAGAAACAAACCAGGAAGGAATAACTTGGTTTCCATTAATGTGAAGGCAAATAAAAGTGTGAAAACCTGTGGACTTCTAGCTGGCAAAGCTAAATGTGAGGCTAGGTAACCATCTCTCTTAGCAAATGTGTGTGTGTGCCTTCAAAAGAGGCTCATTCTTGACAAATTACTGAGGTCTATTAGTAGTTTGTCTGTCACATACAAGGACATCAGCTATGTTTAGAAATGAGAACATCACACTTGAAAGCAGTGATCTAAATTACAGACCCCTTTAAAAATGGCATGTCTGTAAAGAATAATCAGTTGGTGTTCATCTTTTTTTTCTATCATCACTTTAATTTTCCAGTTTGAACTTGCTTCACGCACAAAGCGCTCTGTGCTTTTTGAGGAAGAAATCCTACCCCAGTACACAAAAGTGAAATGGCAATAAAAGCTATGTCATAGGCTTTTGCAAGAAACTGTGATTGCAACACAGATGGTTTACAATTATTTGTTCTGCTTATCATACCTGAACTGTATCCATGGCTTGAGTCTCCCCAAACGTGAGAGCTCTAAGCACGTAGACTAGAGTATTTTGCTTCTGCAGAAAATCCTATAGATTTTGGCTTCAGTATCCAAGATAAGAGTAATGGCAAGGTATGGTAAACAACTCATTCATATTTTGATTTTATTTTGTGATTGCTGCAGACTATTCTAAT
>WAAG01005055.1:0-28837 GCA_013390105.1 Tichodroma muraria
TCCACCTGCAGCCCATGAAGGACACGCCAGATCAGGGGGATGCCTGAGGGAGGCTGTTACCCCACAGGAAGGCCATGCCCGAGCAGGCTCCTGGCAGGACCTGTAGACTCATGGAGAGAGGTGTCCATGCTGGAGCAGGTTTGTTGGCAGGACTTGTGACCCTGCAGGGGACCCGCAGTGGAGACCCCTTTTCCTGGTGGACTGCACCCCATGGAAAGAGACCCACACTGGNTGGACTGCAGCCCATGGAAAGAGACCCACACTGGAGCAGTTCATAAAGAACTGCAGTCCATGGGAAGGACTCATTGAAAAAGTTCATGGAGGTCTGTCTCTTGTGAGAAGGATCCCACGCTGGAGCAGGGAAAGAGCGGGAGAAATTCTCCCCCTGAGGAGGAAGGAATGGCAGAGACAACATGTGATGAACTGACCACAGCCCTCATTCCCCTGCACCTCTGAGGGGTAGGAGGGAGAGAAATCAGAAGTGAAGTGGCACTGGGAAGAAGGGCAGGGTGGGGGGAAGGTGTTTTTAAGATTTGGGTTTATTTCTCATTTCTCAAATCTACTCTGATTTGACTGTCAAAAAATTCAATTGATTTCCTCAGGCTGAGTTAGTTTTGCTCATGAATGCAACTGATAAGAGAACTCTCCTTGTCCTTACCTCAACACACTGGCATTCTGTTTTATTTTCTCTCCCCTGCCCAGCTGAGGAGGGGAGCAACAGACTGGCTTTGCTGGGCACCTGGCAACCAACCACGCACTTCCCAACACGGTCAGCCTAGTTAAGTACACAGGGAAGCGTACTGAAAACTGGCTGAACTGACAAGGTTCAGAGGGGTTGTGATCAGGACCGTGAAGTTCTGCTGGAGGCCATTCACTAGCAGCATGCCCCAGGCATGGGTAATGGGTCCAATCCTGTTTAGCAATGACCTGGGTAATGCTAGACTAGCTCATAGAAGAACCAGACCTGTGAAGAGTGGCCAATACACCAGGTGGTTGTTTGTGCTGCCATACAAAAGGAGTTTGAGAAGCTGGAGAAACCTGTGAAGAGGAACCTCATGCACCTAAAGAGAGAAAAATGAAAGCTCTGCATGTGGTGAGAAATAACCTTATGCACCAATATATGCTGGGAGACAGTCAACTAGAGAACAGCTTTGCAGAGAAGCCTTTTTAAAATAACTCCAGTAACTTCATAAATTGTAGATCCTTGTTGGAGTAGCAACACGGTGGGATGCAAGCAGTTAAGTAAATCCTTGGTTTGTGTCAAAGATAATTTATTCATTAAAACACTTGTGGCAAACAAGAGTGATGCACAGTTGGATCTGATATTCACTGATAAAGAGGTGTTGCTGACTGGGACAAACGTTTTACTGACAGCTGACACAAGTTCTGAAGAGGACAACAAGAAGATAGAGCCAGGCTTTTCATGGTGTTGTACGCTAGCAGGCCCAGAAAAAAAAAGAGCAGAAGTTAAAATCAAAGGTATCCAAAATAGCTAAAAGGAGAACTTTATTTTCTACGACAGTCATGTAGCAGAAGAAGTTGCCTGAGCTTTTGCAACCTATATCTTTGGAGATCTTTAAGGTCAAACTGGAAAAAAACCCCAGCTGATCCTTCTTTGAGCTGGAGGTCCAACTAGATGACTTCCTGAGTTACCTTCCAGACTGATTTTTCCTACAGTCCTACCATCTCATTTTTCTATTCTTTTTTCAACAAAATCTTTCCTTTCAGAAGCAAAACTACAGATTATTTTTAAACTGCTATTTTAAATTAATATCCATTATATAAATCACCCATCCAAGGCCTATTTATTTCACAGATACCTCATTATTCATTTTTCCCCATGGTAGGAAGTTGAAAATGTATCACTGTTTATTTCTGTAAGTCACTTCTAAGTCATGCTAATTGATTTAAATAACTTTAAAGGTATTAAAGAAAACAGTTGCTATCAGTGCTGACCTTGCAGCACGCATCATCTTTTAGATATTCAGTTCAGTTACATTTTTAAGGAACCAGTCAAACATTATGCAAATAACCTTGTGTTTCTGATTATTTAAAAACTCTCAGCTTTGAACTTGTTTTCCTGCTCTGCTTCAATTAGAGCATGTTGAAGAGATTACTTCATCTCTTAGAATTTTGTTCTCAGCTGTGCATGATAATTTTCAAACTTTAGACTGAACCTACACAATCTGTTTTTGAACTATTCAGTTAAGACATTGGCTGTTGCATGTGCTTCTCAAAGGTATAAAAAATGTGTTCTGGACTACCCCTGGTATTGATCATTATTTTAAATGCAGACCAAATAGCATTAATTCTACTGAGGTTTCAGATTTCTTTAGAAAGGTCTTAAGAGAAGTGAAAGGATGTACTTGAAAATCTGGGCTCTGTACTACTTTCTGTCACATTACCAAGGTACAGAAGTAATATCAGGAATTGTGGAAAACTTTCATTGTAAAACTTTATTTTGCAAATTTCTTTCTTGAAACAGGATTCATTATAGTTTAATCCAAACTTCACACACAGTATTAAAAATACAAGTGTGGGGATTTGGGGTTTTTCTTTATTTGCATGGTACTGTTGGTAACATTTGGTCTGTTTGTTGTTTTTTTTTTTCTTCACTGGTTTTTTGGTTCTAGTTTTGGTTGTGATGGTGTCAGGATTTTTTGTGGGTTTTTTTGTTGTTGTTAGGGGGTTTTTTGGTTTAGTTTTTTTAATTTTTATTTTTTCTAATAAAGGCCATGGCATTTGAGATTGAAACAACAGTCTTAATGAATGTCTGCTGCTCTGCTTTGCTCCAGTTGGGTTTAGAGTCACTGCCAGCAAAATTAAGAGAATCAAGGGCAGCTGTTAGAAAGGGGTGCACAGTGAGAAGGCCTGAGGTGAGAAGAGTAAGGATGAACATAATTTCGGATACTCTCAAGGGAGTTCAGTGAGACGAAAAGGTGTCTATTTCTTGAGAGAGTGCAAAAAAGGTGCAGCACTTGCTCCCACTCCTGAAGCTTAGAAGCTTTCTTAAAATGTTGTCTTAGCCAGCGAAGGCACAGTGATCTGCCAGAAATGGGGAAAAAAAGGTGCTCCCTGGGAAAGAGTTGTAGTAAGGTTGGATGTGCGACATGACCTTTGTAATATACACTCTTTAAACATCTGAAGTGGAATTATAAATTTTAGCTCTTTCTGGTTTAATAACAAGTGCTGCTAATTATTTGAGCTGGGAATCTAGAAACGGAGCAAGGCTTTTTGCTGAACATATGCCTCTAAGATACGCCAGCAGAATATTTAACTGTCATGACCAGTTCTGTTGCCTGAGCAGAAAACAAACACAAAAGGGCAGCCTAAGGCACAGTTGGAAGGTCTCTTTAATTACTGTTGTTGGCAGAATTTATTTCCAGAAATGTTATCACAGAATTGGAAATAAAAATGTCTCCTGGCACCACAAGAGCTTTTTCAGATATCACTCTCAAATGTGACACTTCTGAACAAGTTGGAGGAAAAAAGAGAGAGTATTATGCCCACTGACTTCTGAAAAAGTGCTATAACCCCATATATACTCATTTTAAGAGAATTTTGTTATCTTCAGCACTTACAGTACAGAAGCAATCCTGAATCCCTCAAGACCCCTGCTAAACTTCAAGGCACAGTCAGATTGCTTCAGCTTCTGCTGATTTACTCTGCTTTTTTGATTTCTGCTCTTGGACATGGAGAGAGTGCTTAAGGCTTCTTAGTACTAACCTGCTTAGCTTTTGTTTCTGCTGTGCATAGAGATTTGAGTGAGTCCCTTTCAGACTAAAACTAGGATCAGACGTAGCCAGTGTCAGGGGAGGTATCATGTCAATAAGATCTAAAATTTAAAGAAAAGCATCTCTGAAAATGCTATGAGCACATGTTTTTCCCCAGTATGGCTGCTCACCAGGCCATAACTCATTGCTGTGTGAAGTTCCAGCTAGTGCTGCTTGCTTTGATCCCATCTGGTGTCTGCATTCCTGGTTTGGCAGGTGGCACTGGCTGTGGCAGAGCACATGCAGGTGGGTGAGGAAGGCTTGGTGGGCTCCAGACTTCAAGGCAAAAGTTGAGTGCTTGTAGTAGTAGGTGGTGAATCTGGTCCAGTTTAATCATATCTTGGCATCTATTGACATGTATGGGCCTATCCCAGGCTATATGAAACACATATCAGTAATTCACACTACACAATACCAAATGCAACATNATACAGTTTTTATATTGTTTCAAATTCTGTGCCAAAAGACTTTCAGAGTGTCAAAGCCATTTATATTATTCCATTTTGAATGTGGTCCAATCATTCATAATTAAAATTATTATAATGAAGAAATTAGAAGATTTCTGAACTCAGCAGCCATCATTGTCACAACATGCTCTCTTCTACTCCTTTTCAGTCTTGCATTTCAGGATGCAGCACATTTTGCTGTTTAATGTTTGCATGTACTCTTACATTCCCATGCCTTTTCTCAAAAATCCAGTAATTTGTCCTGTTGTTTTCTGATTACTTATCACTTTGTGGTATAACTGAGATCATAGGATAATAGAAGCATTTAGACTCAAAGGAACACTGAAAGTCTTCTGACTCAAGCACAGTTCCAGACTGTCTTCAAAACTAATTCAGGTTGCTCTGAGTCTTGTCCACATGAGGTTTGAACATCTCCAAGGATGCCGATTCTATTCCCTGAAAAATGCATTTCAGTGATTCGATGCCCTTCTACTGAAGAATTTCTTCTATACATCTATTCAGAATTATCCTTTTAAGTGCTGTTTCTTCCCTTTGCTCTGTTGTGCTTGTGAAAATTCATGCCCTCTGTTTTCTCTAATCACCCTTTGGGTGATACAAGACTGGCTCATTCATGCAGGGTGAAAACAAATATAGAAAAATATACTATTCTTGAAATATCTTGAAAATAGGAGTCCCCAGATTTCACAGATAAGAGTTGTTCTACTAGCGGTATTTTTGCTTAGAGAAAAAAAATGTAGTGCAAAAATTATTAAAATAGCCCCTACTTCTTCATTTTCATTAAAATCTTTTGTCTCCCTATACCTGTTATCTTCCTATAGGTTTTGCAAATCTCTGAGTGAATTGCTCATTCAAAGTCATTGTTGCACCGAAGTCTACTATATAGGAAGCTGGCAAAATTACCCCTTCTGCTTTGCATTCTGTATTTTCTTAAGGGGATAAAATAATTTGCAACATATGCTTATATGTGCAGTATTACCCTATTCAAATACCTGAACAAAATACATCATGAAAATTTATGAGCTTGTCCAAACAAAAAGACATCCGGCTTCTCTAAAGAAATTATGCTGTACATTCCCAGAAATGTACATTCCTTGTACATTTATTTCCAGAAAACTTTGTGTGTGTTTGGATACTAGAGGTTTGCTTTTTAGGACTAGTTAATTGCAAAACTACTCTGCAGAACACTTGAACAGAGTCTGATCTCAGAAGAAAAGTACAAAATTTCCATCATTTCCATGGAGACACCATATAGTCTTCTGACCCTGGTGTAAGAATCCTCAACCGCCCTGAACTCAGCTCAGGTAGGAATTTGCAGAACAAGACACATGACTTCATAGGGGAACTCAAGTTCACCTTCACCTAGGAAGAGTTTATCTAAGATTTTTTATCTCCTTGATTTATTTCTCCTCTTTCTTGACAAGGAACTAAAAGAGAAGTTAAATTCCTGAGAAAATTTCCTTTTTACCTGGTTAATCTGAAAGCACTGCCTGAATAGAAAAGAATGAGAACAATCAACTAAGACTCAGAGATGCCAATATATTGTATCATCCAATTTCCTCAATGATGAGAGCTCAACATGAAAACAACCTACCACTGAATCAAAAGTGTCTCAGCACAGGAACAACCAGACAATCTAGGCAAAAAAATAGAGAGAGGCAAAGAGAGAGAAAGTTTCTTTAAGTGATAATTCAGTCTCTCTGGGCTTTTTTTTTCTGTTTGTCTTATCTTGCAGGCTGAGAAATGTAGTATTCTCTCCGGATGAGAAGGTGAAGATAGTCTTCACTGGAACTGAAAGAGATATTTAATGAACTCCACTGATGATATCCCTGGTAACAGAACAAAGGATGCAGTGAAATGTCTGACTTGCTTTGTATTCACAGGAGTTCAACTTAGTAGTAAAACTCGATGTTCTACTTGTACAAAATCAGGTTATCCATCCAGAAAGGTCTTTCTAAGTGACAGGAAGAATAAAACAAACAGGCAGGCAGTGCAGCAAAAATGTTTTGCACTTATTTTGTTTTTTTAAATTATTTAAAGAGCTGTACACAGTGCTAAGCTTAGATGCAAGTGCTGAAATGCTTTCTCCATGAAGTATGATGCAACCCTCCCATAATGTCTTGCAGCTCTTGCTCTTCAGTATGCATAAAGATGCAAAGTGTCACGGGGGAGTGGCATGACAACACATATGTTTCTCACCATTCCTTCACTGTACAGTTTAACAACTCCGTATCACAGGAGGCACTCTACCCCTCAAAGCCTTAAATGACATGCTCCATCCTAGTTCTTAATGTAAACAGCATGAACTATTTTTCATGTTTCATAAAGGAACTGCTAACTCCCCCCCTTCCTCACTCAGCTGCACAATAAAAAAAAAACAGAAATAGGATAGGAAGAGAAATACAATTTAGCAAGTGAACCTTTTGTTTCTTCAGGTGCTGGAAATCCTGCTCTTCCACAGTACTAGACAGGGCCGTGACACGATCCTATCTGTGGAGCGGCTCATTCGCACCCAGTACCATGTCTCCATATACCTAGTGTAGCAAACAAAATTATTCATCCTGTTTTGATTTTTTTATGTCCACCAGGGCATGCTTCAGTGTATCTGCCCTCCACTGCTATATCCTTGGGGCTATGCAGCAGTCACTCATGCAAATGTATGGATATACTAAGCCAAAGACCCAGTGTGGCTATCAGGGCTTGATGAAGATCATTGTCTCTTGAACATAATGTCTTCTCTAAGCCTCAGAATGCAACGATATTTCTTGTCTTCATCCCTTGGGGAGCTAAGACAGAAAAAGGTATAAAAGAAAAATACTGGACTGGAAAAAAAAAAGACTGATGAGATGACAGCCTGTGGCAAACAGTGTGTCTTCCCACTCTAGAAAATCTAATGGTGCCTACAACTCTGAAGTTTTATCATTCCTCTGCTGTCAACAAACATCTGTGAAATCAGGGCTGATTTAAGTGAAGATAACAGCAGCTGTTGGTGTTTGTCTTTCCATTATCTTTAGTGACACACAGGTGTGCAAGAGATCTGCTTATGATGGGCTCTGTGACTGTCCCCTCTCTGATGGGATCTGTGCTCTTCAAAAACAGATGAAAGGCTTCCAAATGTCATGCTAAGGAAGGAGTAGGTTCACAGACAAAGTTCAGAAGCATAAACATTTTTATTCAGTGCAAAAATCCTCTTCTTTCTCTCTTCAATATCCAATTCAGCACACTGGATGTATTTGCCTTGTGGATGAAACAGAACAGCATAACAGAGACAGCAGAACTGCCAGAGTTCGAAGGCTTGGTGTCATCAAGGCACATGTGAAACCACATTGGTCTCCTGATTAAGGAAATTAAGTGCTTATTAGTAGGCTTAGTCTTGCCTCTTGACTGTTCATGTAAGGATGCTTGTTAAATTAGCAAATGAAGTTACCTGAAAGTAGTAACTCACTTATGTTCTTCTATTCTTTGATTCCTTAACTGAGGCTTTATTGCCTGATTTAAATTTATTTTTCTGATTTGTGACTCTACCAAGTTCTTGCAGCTTTAAATTAAATGAATTGTACGTCTCTGACTCTGAGAACTTCCTTTCCCTCAAGGGTATTGTGAAGATACAATAGCAATATATTATGCACATTCATAATATTGTGATACATTTAGGACAATAATATATGAATAAGAAATATTTGGGATTTTATCAGAGAGAATGGTACATAGTAAACAAGGTACCATTGAAAAATAAGGAGAAAAAGCAGATAATGAAGGCAATTGCTTATATTATCTCCAGCTAGGCTGCACACTGAAAGATGGAGCGTGACAGTGGGATACATCTAAAGTTCTAAGGCTCATGGTGAACCCAGAGAAAACTTCATGGCCCTAAATCTCATTTTCTTCTGTTTGTGAAATGTTAGTGACAGTCCTTTAAAGTTCCAAGATGTGTCAGACCATTGAGGGCACTAAGAGGCCTTGGCCAACCTCACCAGTGGGCTCCATCCACCCATTCTGCTCATGAGTCCTGGCCCTTTTTAGGCCCATCCTGTGCTGTTAGTTCCTGTCAGCCTGATCTGTGCTGTAGGCTCGTTTGTCTCTAGCTATGTCATGGCACACCTGTGTGCCTGGAACGTGATCACTGTGCCTGAGCTCTGGACTAACTGCCTGGTTTGACCTCTGACTTGTCTTGCCACCTGCCTTGAAACTGATGGGCTGGATCTGATGAGTAGCTTTGGCCTACATTCATGGATAACTCCTTTTCTTGCTACAAATGTGGTCATGGATTTTTGCTTCAGTTTTCAAGTCTGAGGAAAGCATAGTCTTATCCAGGCCTGGGAAAGATCTGAGAATGAAAACAACATTTGGTATCAAAAATTATTTGTGCTCAAGACCTCTTTGCATCACAGTACCCTTTATTGAACTGGAGGGCAAATTACTCCTCTTAGAGAGATGCATCAGTCACATCAAACCTTACAGGAGTCAAGAGATTCCAGATTAGACTTCTGAAGATAACAAGAGGTCAGAGGGAGTGTGTGTGTGTGTGTGTGTGTGTGTGTGTGTGTGTGTGTGTGGTAATTTACTTTTGTGGCTTTGAAGATTTTGCACATTATCTGAAAATGTGCTGTATGAAACTGGAGTATTCTTCAGGCATGGGAAAGGCTCTGATCCAGACTTTAATATTAATCAATCCTGGTGTTTGTGTCTCAATCCAATAGAATCTAATTAGTGAAAATTAATCGGTTGGGTTCTGATTTTCTTAAATTTTTATGAGCACTTATTCTATGTCTTTTGTCATGATTCACGACAGCTGCAAATCTAGTCAACAGGCAGCTCATACCTCAGCTAGAACAGAATGTGTATTTCTATGACAGATAACTTTGTTTTTATCAGAAAATTCAAAAAGTGGACTGTCAAAAATTCATTTCTCCTTGCAGAAACTTGGCTGGGATAAGAACACAAGGTAAAAGAGGCAGCTTCCATAGCCCACAGACGAGAACATTTTGTTATTTAAATTTTTTATTTTTAGGGAAAAGTAACAGTAGGCAAAAGATCGTAAATTTTGCTAAGAAAACACCAGTTTGTTTCTATAGATTCCATGAAGACTACAGTCACAGACAGAACAGTCCAAAGAATTCTTTAAGGTAAACAGAATTATGACACAGGACTAACCTTTATGTTGTTCCACATCTCAGAAATCTTTAAGGATGGATATTTCCCAGGAATCTGATTTCATCTTCCCTGACATTCCCTAAGGTAAAGGAAGACTGCAGTGAGGTTTCCCCCTCACCCTCCAAACTTCTTTTCTCCAGGCTTACAAACCCAGCTCCCTCAGCCTCTCCACATGCTCCACAACATGCTCCAGCCTCCTAACCATCTTCCCCAGCAAGAGAGTTCAGCTCAGTAGGCAATGGCTGCATGTCACTCTATCCCAAATGGCTAGCTCCCATCCACATTTGGATTAACTATTTTTTTCTTCACAAAGCAGCAGCCGAAAGGTGGGCCTGTGGATGCAAAATAAAACTGCTATCACAAACTAACAAAAGGTGGGCAAGGCAGCTGGGTTTCGGTTTTTTTTCGCATATGGACACAGAATTTATTACTAGAATACCACTTTGCATTCAAACAGCACAGAATGCCCAGAGGCAAGAATTAAAGTGAGCTGCTCTTAATGTCTTAACAAGTTGCAGAAGGTATTTTAAGAAGTATCCCACATCTAGCTTTGAAGTTAGCCCTGCTTAGAGCAGGAGGTCAGCCTAGGTGGTACCCAACGGCTTTAATTCAAATTAAATTACTCTGGTTTTATTCTGTACCTTGAAGCACTCAGGAAAGTTCTATAACATACTTCAAAGAACATTATCTGTAAAGACAAGAGTAATTGACTGACTGGATGAAGTAAAGAACTCTAAAAACCTTTTTTAAATTAAGATAAATGGAAGTAAAAGAACATATAGGTACTTGAGTTCAACATTTAGAAACCACAAGAGGGTTCTAAAATATCCATTAACCTCTTACTTAAATCTCTCTACCAGCTTGTTTTCCCTGAATGATCAATTCAACCCCAGAGACTCATTTGCATCCCTGCCCCACTCCCTCCATTGTGTGACTCCACAAATGCCAGTGGAGTTTAAATTAACTTTAGTTTAAGATCAAACAGACACCCAGGCACTCGATGGGCATCTGATTCGCAGGTGCCTGGCACACGATGGGCGTGATTGTCGTGTGCTGGGCACTTTATTGCTGTGTGATGGGCGCACACCTGTGATGTGATGCTTGTGATCAGTGCTGGACCGAAGGCTTTTACACAGTCCAGGCTCCTCAGTCCCATGATTACCAGTGGTCATTGGTCCAAGTGAGGCAGCTGGAAATATGACACAGAGTTTTGAATACAAAAGCCCTTCCCTGGAACATTTAGGAAATCTTCCTATAAACCTCTGAGAAGCCTCCCAAACTTGCTAAATTCAGCATATTTTCACTCCACAAAATACAGCAAAAGGACCTAGACTGCAAGAAATCTGTTGCAACCAAACACAAGTTTATCAACAGAACACCGCTAACACTGCGACAGACAGAATCATCAATACAAAGCTGACCATGTTGGGTCAAACCTAAAATACATCTTGGTGCTGATTTTAGTATCCTGCTTCTCCTGCCCAAGAGCAGCTGGAGGACTGAGCCTGCCCCCCTTATAGGTGAAGCAATACGTGGAATAAATAGACTCCACAACTTGATAAAGTTATGAAGTGGGTATGTATTAATGGCTCTCTCACACAAGCGAGATAGCTCTCATGAAAACTTGTGTGCTGGACTCTGGTTTGAACCCCATCTTTATTTACTAAAGTGTTCCATATGCAATGCATTGCTCAACCTTTCCATGCATGTTCAACCCCTGGTCCCGCCTGTCCTCGCCTCGCATGGTAATTAGGTCTTTGCCCTCCTGAGCATGCGTAGTTCACATCAGCGGTCTGGGTGTGTGTGTGTGTGTGTGTGTGACTCTCGGTGGTCTCTGAGGCTGAAGATCGTGGTCTTCCTCATGAGTGAACTTTTGAACTTCTCTCAGTTGCACATGCGCTTTGGTCTCTTCGTGCTTATCTGAGTACATCTGTCAGTCTTGATGAGTTTGGAGCCAGAGGAGTCCCTTTATCTGGGTTTCTTGAATTCCTTGGTCTTCTCCTGGTATTGTTCTTTGTGCAAGAAGCTTACAGAAATTTGCACTTTCTTATGCCCTTTGTACCGTGGCAAGGTTTCCTAAGTAAATGGTTAACATTCAGCACATAATTCTGCAAGCTAAAATTCAAATGCTTAATTCATATTGTTAACACGAGTGAACCCCAAAATTTCTATTTCATAGGCTCCATTTGCTTTTCAGCCACATTAGAGCACCAAGTTGGCATATGCATGTTTGCTGCAAATTCTTCCTTCCAAGGGGTGACAGCTTGGAGCCATGGACTCAATAAATATTCTTTTTATGGCACAGTATAGCCTACTTCCTCACCCTCCAAATATTTTGTGTTCCACAAAATACAAAACTTCTCTCTCCCTTTCTTTCCCCCCTTGCATTAATATACTGTCTGATCCAAAGACTCCAGACACCTTTCCTTGTAAAGTCAAATAAATCACTGATAAGTGATAACTAACTGATAAATAACTCACCTCAGGGGAATTAATCTTAATTCCTATCTATGTCGTGGGGAAGGGACTGTCCACTAAGAACTCGTCTGCTTTTCTCCTCATGATACCATACTACATAATTTAATAAGTTACTACTTCCTACAGGGCTTCATTCTAACCACATCTTTAGACCATCATGTTTATAACAAAATGCAATACTTTGTTTTGGATTTGCTTGTTTGATGTTGGTCTTTTACATCCAGAGGGGATGCAGTCCAATTGTCAGATCTCCAGTCTTGGATACGGACCTAATGTTTCCCAAATATATTTACCCTGGGTAATAGCCCAGCACAGTCCACTGGTCCCAGGCACTGATCCCAGGCTACGCCAGCTTAGGCTGACCTTGAACATCTGAAATAATCCCTTTTGTTTTGTGTACATAGGTAAAAGTCATCAGATGGCTTAAACTTTTGGCCATCAGTGAATATTAAGCCAGCACGCAACGCCAGAACCCGGACTGTGCAATATGCAGAATTTGAATCTGCGGTAGAAGAATCTCTTGGTTGCCTTTCTCACAACTATCTGTCAGATAGCAAGTGGACACATCCTTTTCTAACAGGCTGTGAGTGAAAATGGAAAGTAATACTCTTATTGAATATAGTGGAAGACACAATGGAACTGCAAGTTCCATGTGCTCTTCATACAGCTCATATTATTTAACAGCCTACAAGAAGCTGCAAAAGGAACACATGACAAAAAGAGTATTGTTCTTCTGTGCCCTTTTGAAAGAGGTTAGAGGTTAAACAAAATTATTGTAATTTTTCTTGCTTACCTTCTCTCAGAGCAAATGTGAATGCAGCCATATTCAGGTTACACATCAGTGCTACAAGTGCCAGCCAGGAAATAAATTATGCACAGCAACAACCAAGTGCCTTCCAGATTCACAGGAAACTGCTGGCCAGACAAATACACATTTCCTAGCAGGGTCTGAAACTAAATGAACTGCCATTAGGGAAGATAATATCAATATAGGAAGTATTCGAGAACAAAAATTTCCCTCATAATCTCATTTATTCACAAACCTTTAAATTGTTATAATTGGGAATTCTAGGTTTTCATTTTAACAGTGGTATGTAAAGAAGTAACATATCCGTCTTAAGCACTCAGAAATGCAGGAATTAAGGGCAGATACAAAGGAATGTTCAAAGACTTATCATCCTCTCTAAGAATATGCAAAAAAAAAAAAAAAAAGATGAATGTTGGATAGGTCTTGGGCCCACTTTTATCCTAAGCCCAAAGTCTTTTTTTGTACTGTATTTACATTGGTTTACAATTTTTGCACACTTAAGTGAACTTATTTAGTCTACATGCCCATGAAATGAAGCAAGAATATCAGTCTTGTGCTGAGACAGCTCTCCCACAACTGAAACCAAAATAAAATCTTCATTTTACTGATATTAAAGTAACAGTTCAGTTGTTTCCTACTTTCCCTTTTCAGCTTCAAATATCATTTACCTTCAACAGGCAAGTTTATTTGGAATGACATCTTGTGTTTTCTCTCCTGTAAATATAATTTTTCAGTTAAATGCATTTTAAAAGAATATTTAGACAACTAGTAGCACTGATAACATAGAAAATTGTAAAAAGCCATAGTCCTTGATCAAACAGTTTCACTGGGATGGGATCAAATTATTGTAACTAATTCAAGGTAACTAATCTCCCTCTAACATGTTTCTGCAACAATGCTGCCAAGTTCCTAACCACCAGAACAGAGTAACAACTCCTTTACAAACTTCTAACCCCACACAGTTGATACAGGAGACCATTTATGTCTCTCAACACCTGCAGCTTGTAGCACCTCATGTCGGGCATGGAAATAACAATTAGTGTGATAAACATTTAATATGAGCGTGTCTGGAATTTCCATCATAGGAAAGGTCTAGGGATCAGAAAGGTAGGTCTTGAATCAGAGAGTGAGGTTTTCTTTCCTGAGATGCCTCTTGGAGGCAGAAGAAAAAGGAAGTGGAAAAGGACACAAAACTTTAGAAGAGAGGTAGATGTGATGTACCTTGGCTTGGGGTACTTCCCACAAGAGTTTTCTCATTTGAAAGCTGAGTGTAATGGGTAAGACTGTAAAAATTGTCTGGACTAAAATGCTCAGTAGCTCCATCTGGAACATGACAGTGAATGAAGCAGAGATTTGTACCTGCTCCCCTGTGGTCCTACATTTCCATCTGTGGCTTGAATGGTGGCAGAGTCCATCTTCAGCAAATAGGTAGAGCACACTGACCTAGGGGTATGGCTATTAGGATTTGCCAGACTCAGTAGTCCAGGATTGGAATTCTGTTGCCACTTGGTGCCTGCAGGACCGGCTGGTACCAAGGCTGAGGGGGTTTTGGCCGAATGCAGACAGACGGACCAGCACGTGTGCACGTACGCGCGCGCCGCCCACAGCCGCACCACGGGGTGTCGGCACCGACAGGCAACACAGCCAGCTCCAGTGGCCTGTCCTGCCCCCCTCTCCAGCTAGGGAAGAGCGGGCAAAGACACGGGGAGCACCACACAATCACTGCCTACACTGCTTGAAGAGGGAGCTACACAGGCAAGGAAAAATAAATCTCGTCATAACGCCAGGCCATATCACCCACAGCAACAGCTGCATCCGGTGCCTTGGGGCTTCCCGGGAGAGCACCAGAGCAGAGCAGGCTGCCCAGGGAGAGGTGCAAGATGCACAGTTCAGGGCTCTCAAGCTGGGGCTTGCCAAATCCCCTACTGGCACAACCTCCTGTTGTTCTGCTCAAGAGAAGGAGGTCGAGGAACAAGCTCAGCTTGAAGTGGGGTTCCAGGGCCATGGGCAGGGGAGGGGAGAGGAGGCCCCAGGTGGGTGGGGCTGGTCAGGACCAGGAATCTGGACAGCACCCACCCCTCTGATGGAATGGGGAACCGGAGCTCTCCAGAGGTGTCCTCCAAATAGCATTTCTGGGGTTCTTCAGATGGAGCTCAGTTAGTCAGGGCCAGCAGCTGCATAACCTCTGCCACGGTTCTCCTCATCTGTGTTACTGAATCCATGGAGCAAGCTGGAGAACCAGATTTCCTTTACCTTTTTCTTCCTATCCCCCAAGACAAGCTGGAGAGGGCAGAGAGACTGCCTGATCTGCTTTTCATAAAATAAATATGATTCTGAAAGCAGCAAGTGCTTGCTAATGCAATCAGCATTTCAAAATGTGGATGATTTTAATGAAAAAACCTGACCAAAGTTTCCTAAGTACACTTTTAAGCAGATGTTCATCCTCAACTTTCAGCATTCCCATAGTCTCTGCAGTGTATGTTCTGTGCTGACATCTCTGTTTACTGTTGTATTTCCTTTTTGTTTTTTGTGTGAACCAAAGGCACTTAGTCAGTAGAAAGAAAAGAAAGAAGTATCAGTTTACTTTATTTTGCATACACAAGTAGCTGCTAGAAAAAGAGAAGGACCAAGTAAACCATGTGGGGAAGTAAACTTTGTTTTCAGCATTAAGTAGGTATACACAAAGGCAAAATAACTACCTCTGAGTGTTCAGCTACTCAAAATCATTGTGAGAGAGAGGGCATAAAAACTAATTATGAGATGTGAAAGCCAGATCTGTGGTGGCGTGTGAAAATACTTGCATAATGAGGGGCAGAAAGAGAGACATGATGAGATGCAGGCAAGCTCAAGTGAAAAAGGAGGAGTATATGAGTTATACTAACAAAACCTACTGTGCTGCAGAAAGGAGCACATTAAATAAGAACCAAAACCAACAAGATCTGGAATGAAAGGTGATATATAAAAATGAACGCATATGTAAAACTGAAAAGTAAAACTTTTAAAAGTCAAAGGTGACGAGGAAAAGTCATGATGAAATGGAAAAATCATGACAAAATGCAAGCATGTAAGCAGAAGAAAAAATGCAGAAAATATTGCACACTGATATGTAATAAAAAATGTGTGAACAAAAGGAAATTCAAATTAAAAGATTCATAATGTTATATAAAAAAGGAAACAGAACTTCCTGGGGAAAAGTCAAAAAGGAGGTGACAAATAAAAGATTAAAAAAAAGAGGTCGAAATGAACAGCTGTAATGTGATACAAAGAAGTCACTTGTTCTTCAAAAGCAAAATTAAATGATGCAACATAATGGCAAATAGGAAATAACAGGTGCAAGAATACATGCAGGAAAATATGAGCCTATGTAGTAAGAAAGTTACAATAAATGTTGAGCAAAAGAGCTCAACGTGTCTTTAAAGAGCTTTTGTTAGAGGTGAAAATACATACTGAGTCAAAAAAATGAAATGCTTCAATGAGAGGTGAAGAGAAAAATATAATGAGATGTGCAATTTGAGACCTAATAAATTGTATAAAAAAACCCCAATGTGCAGTAAGAACATAGATAACAAAAGGAAAGCCTGAAAAATCATAACAAGACAATAGAGGAATGGATTATGAGATGGGCAAAAATCACATCTGGTGCACATGAAACTTCTCAAAAACAAAACCAAATACTCTTAAGTAGAAAAATGCAATATGAGCAATGCATAGGGACTTGTAAAATGGAAATGTGTAATGGCACTTTAGAGACAAATGGGGAGCATGATGTGAATAATGAAGCTGCAGAATGAATGCAGTATAGTTAAGAACATTAAAAGAGGAGACATACAAATCTAAAATGGGTAATGTTACACATCAAAGAATGTAAGTTAAACAAATAACTAGCAAAAAGTTACTAGTAAAACCAGGTGATTCATTCAAGAAAACTTATATGAAAAATTACATTTGGTGACAAACATAAAATGAAAATTTATTCTGAAAGGGGAAATTCATTTAAAAATTCGAAAATAGAAATCAATAAATAAATAAAAAGGAAAGCCTGACATATTCAAAATCAGAAATGTGTCGTGACCTATAAAATACGAAACATCACTAGAAATAAATCAAGCCATGAAATTGCAGGCATTAAGGAAAGTGCAGAAATAGCTCTGAAAAAGAAAACACAGAAAAAGTGCACGATGTGAAAAGCAAACATGGCAGGATTTGCAGATATGAAAATGTATGCTAAGAGGCACCACCCCCATCTTCAAGTTTCAAAAATACAAAGCTGGAAGTTCATTATGCATTCTTTCAATGAAAATCTAGTATGAGATACAAAATTGAAATTTGCAATATGATGTCATTCAAATGCTAATGAGATATTAAAAGAATATATTTATTGAGGTGCAAAAGAATGTCGGTTTACACAAGAGCAACAAAAATTACAGTTTTGAAAAATCATAGTAGGATGCTAGTATGAATACATAAAATTTCTCATAAGATGTAAAAAGTTGATGAATTTGAGGAAAGAAAAATGCACAGGGAAATCTGAAAACTCACACTCAGAATACAATGCATAGTCTGTAATGGGCATCAAAAAGGAAATTGGCTAATAAGCAGTGATACATGAAATTCCTAATTAGATCTAAAAGCACATAATGAGACACTGAAACAAAACCGAGCAGTGAAATAAAAATGAACATGCACATCAAAAATCAAAACTGGAAACGAGATGCAAAAAAGTATTCATATGGAGATCCAGAATCAAAAAAAAGTGGGTAATGAGATGTGAAAAGGAAAAGTCATAACAGGATTTGGCATCAGGAATATATAATAAGTTGAAAAATTTTAGTAAGTCAAGAAATACAAAATCAAAGAGAGTAATTATAGGCAAGACCAGAAATGCACCTTTAAGATCAAAGAGGAAAAATTAAATAAGGTTCAAAATTAGGTAGTGAATCCTGTGAGTAGGAAAAATGCAGAACGAATTAAGAAAGATTAAGTCCATGAAGTAATACAGAAAGAAAAATCTGTAACAGGTTGGGAAAAAAACAGTGTTTGATGGAAAGCAAACCCTCCGGTATATATTGTAATATGAGCACTGAAATCCACAGGGATGGTCTGGGAAATGAGTAATGAGATGTGAAATCAGAAATAAAATTATTTGTGATAACAATCATTCATAATGACAAGCAAAAACAAGAACCAAAATGATAATGCAGCATGGCATGCGAATTGCTGAAGGAGGTACAGTAGCTGAGATGCATAATGGAATATGGAATCAGAAATATATAATGAAGTGTGAAAAGAAAACATGTACCATAATAAAACATGCATTGCAAGCTATTTTATCTTAGAAGGACTGAAGTACATAAAGCATCATGAAAATGGAACATGTCTGAAATGTTCAAGGGGTTCAGGGCAAGAATTTTACTTGAATAGTTGAACAGTGGGGTTAACTACAAAGTCACTGGCTGTTGTGGGTTTATTCTGCCCTTTTTTTAGTTTTGAACTAGCCCCACTTCCTGACACAGAAGGGATCTGACTCCGTTCACACAGGAGTTCCTGACATCCAGCAATACAATACTGTAATGTGCCAGCTTCACTCTGTGTGGCATCATCTCTTACCTGTCATAGCAATAAGATGCACTGACAGATTATGTAGGAGAAACAGCCTTTGGGAATTCTCCCTCGGGCATGTCAAGGCCACCAAGCAGCATATCAGTTGCATAACACTTCCAGCCCTAAGGCATTTGTGCCAAGCCACCAGCAGAAATGTGGATGACTTAGTGAGGTACAGGTTTGCAAAGAATCAGACATCAGTGATTTCGAGCGTGTTAACAGTACATATAAACAATGGACTTAAGTGCTCAAAGAGGAAGACAAACAATTGCCATACCTTTTTGCTACCTCACGCTTTCATCATGCCACACGGTACATATAAGGCTAAATTCCCCAAGCAGCAGCAGCAGCAGCAGCATGCTTGGTCTCCAAGGATGCTCACAAGCCTGGTGAGAGTGCTCTGCTGAAATGCTGGGGCTGCTTGGCCTTTGTGGTGCCTTCTGGGGTGTCTCGAGCCATTGGACTCTGACCTTGATTCTCACCTTTGAGTATTTAATGCTAAAGGAGATCTGTTCCCCAGTACATATCCCAAAGGTAATTTGACATTCACATCATCTCATGCCGCCAGGATATTTCCATCCCATGGGCAACTCATTTTTCCAGAGACTCTTTAGCATGGATAGCAGCTACTGCTCACACAGGAGGCTCATCACGCCTGCAGACAGTGCCTGCAAAGAGGGAAATCTCTGAATCACAGGGAGGAGCAAGACTTGGATCGTGCAGGACGTGTGCTGAAGAGGCTACACAGTCACAGTCAGACTGGGAGCGTGCTTCACCTTTACAATGCTGAGCAGGTTGTCTGGGATCAACACACGGGGCTGAAGCAGTAACTCCAGCTGTGCCACACAAGGCCATCCTACCCCAAGACTGGTCCTTCACAGACTGGTCAGAGAAGGCACACCAGAAGTGCAGAGTGGCACACGCTGTCACCCCGGTCGGGTGGTCTCCTCAGGATGGGTCACTGCACAGAACTTACACTGCTTTGCTCCTGTTGCCTGTCATCCCTGCCACCAGCCACAGAAAAGTCACTCTTCAGAAAAGATCTGGAATTGAGGCTGAAGACACTCTTTCCGTTTGGAATAGCTTTTGGGGGAAAGGGTCTCAAACTCTCCAGTGAGCTGGCTGAAATAGAAATGGTCAGTGCTGGCACTGACCTGTCTTTGGAAAACCTTGCTGCCATGGTATAAACAAGCTGAGTCATCAATCCTAACTGTACAAGGGATCAGCCTGGAATGCTCCTGGGGTTAGAAAGCGTCAGCTATTAAGAAAAGTGCAAAGCCCTCACATCTCTAGAGCACTCCCTTGTTTTATTGCTTGCCACTAACAAGAAGTGTTCCATCCATTTTGTGACAGCCCACCATGGTATAAGGGGTAATTAGACCCTTCATCAGTCTTGTCTTTGTCTCAACAATGTCATATGCTTCCTCAAGTCATGTGTAATGGGCCACTGATCATCTTTATCTAATGTTATCATGCAGCCAGCTACTCTATCTTATGCTAAATATTATGTCAGGGTTACGGAGAGGGATGCAAATAAATGGCTGGCACACCTTTCTTTCTATTTCTTTCTCAAAAATGAGAAAGCTGCTAGACAGCTGACTGTCATCTACGCTTTGGGGAAAACTCCAGCTGACTGCAATAAAATAAGGATTTCACCAATAAAATTTTCTCTGCTTCAGAAACTGTGTTCCTTCTAGTACAATAACCTGTAAAATTTGATCTGACAAGAGGCAAAACCCTCAATGGCATTAAGCTTATTATTATACTGATTCAAAAGATGAAGTAATATTGTGATTAGTGCATATTGCATGCATTATGACCATAATAAATAAGAATACAATCAGTTGCCAGCAGCAGCTGGTAACTTGTCTTATGCTGTAGAGTCAATCCAAATTACTCACTGAACAGCAGAACACTTTAAAAAATGGATAATGTTTTGGATGAGAAATAACACCAAAATACAGGCTCTGATAATACAGATAATAAAGCTAACAGTTGAATAGAATGGAGATACTGAATGCACATCTAGACTCCATTATCTTTCCACAGCATGCTTCCCTTCTATATATCCTGCAGCCTCCATTTATACTGTCAGTTAAGACCCTATTAAAACCATGCTCAGCCAGATGCAGAAAACGCTCACAGATTGTTTTAAATAAATAAGCATTCAGCAGAACTTAACTTTAATGGTGCAAGAAGCATTTTGTCAGAGCTAAAGACCAACATGAGGATTGTTTATCTTTGTTGAAAAAAAATTAACCTGTCAGTTGGTTAGTGAGTGTTCCACCTCATGAAAATGTTAAACAGTGTTTCTCTTTTGAGAAAATGAAGATGCCATTACAAAATATTCTCCTTCATACTATGGTTTACACATAAAGTGTAAGCCATCTTTATGCATTCTCTGAGCACACATTATTTATCCTATAAATAAAACAGCCCTGTTTCTTGGAGAGGTACATGCACACCTTGCCTAAACCTCCAAATTGTTAAGGGGTTGTCTTAAATTTTCCTTGTAACTCCTCTCTAGCTCACCATTTTGTTTTTCCTCAGTATGATGCTTCTGGGGTTTTCCTTCTTGGTCAATATACTGTAGCACTCCAGTGAATTGGACCTGAACAGAAAGTTGCACTAAGGTTAGAAAACACCTCAAAGAAAAGTGGAGTCTGTGTCTGGGCATTCCTGATTGAAGCATATGGAAGATGCTTTTGCCCTCTTCAGTGTTTTAAGTTGTCACATTACCATGAATCTAGGAGGCAGGTGAGAGGAGGCTGGCATTAAACAGCTCATCCTCTGATACGTAACCCAACGATGTTCCATGTGCGTTTACGCTGCCTGGCAGAGACTGCCTTGACTCTGATAAGAGCTGAGTGTGAGGGGGTCTCTAGAGACTGTGCTGAATGGCACAAGTGAAAATTAGAGTTCTTGTTGAAGTTGTGACTACCACATTGCACATTGAATGTATCCGCTAACACTTGATTGGAAGTGGGGGCAGGCTGTGTTTTAAAATATTCATGCTCATAAGTAAGCAACAAATTGAATATTTAGCATACAGTTAAGATTGCCTAACACATTTTTGTTGTAAAACTTGGTCTCTGCTAATTACAATTTTGTGAGTCTTAAGCTGTTTGGGCTTGAACTCCCTCATTTATGTGTTTGGTGCAATTGGCTGTTATCTTTTTGGGTTTTAGCTCATGTAATACAAATGTTTCCAAGACAAATGTGTCAAAACATATTTTCCCCCAATCTGAAAATAATAAGAGAGGAAAAAAAAGAGGGGCCAGAAGAAAAATTCCTTTCATACAATTTTCTTTTAGAAGTTTTAGTACTTTTGCAGATGAAGGAGTTGCTACAGTCACTACATAAGTAAAAAGAAGGCTGTTTTTGGCTCTTGAGGTTGCCTAATTACACTAAAATTATAATCCTTTGGGAATGAGAAATCAGAAATTCACATACATTCAAAGGCTACCAAATTGTCTAAAGATGTGGCTTTCACTGAGGATGGTCCATCCCTTTGCCCTTTTACATGTCAAGGAAATGGCGACTGCTCCATGAGGCACCAAGCAGATCCATTGGTATCTCCCTTCAGTGCTGGGCTGAAAGGATGTTGCCTGCTGATCTCCTCACAACAGACAAAACAGAAAGGCCTTCTTTTAGCCTCCCAGCACTCCCTGATGTGGCAAAGAATGTGAGGAGAGACAGACTTTTCTCTTGGTTGTCCTTTTTGCAATGGGAATGGGATCCTAGAAGCAGAGACAGGAACAGATTCTCAGCATCTCTCTGCAGACAGACGGGAATACCTCCAGCAAAATGTGTTGTGGATTTTTTTTTCTTTAGTTTTTTGTAAAGGCGAGTTCTTGTATCAGCATCCCTTCTAGCAAAGGGAAAGTGGACTGTGCTATGGCTCTTCAAGCCCCCAGCCAGCCAATGAGTCATGTTTTAAGGAGGGCAAAATTTTTTTTAAACGTTTCCCACTAAATTCTAAGGCAATAAGTCTAATTACACTTTATGCTTTAGCGCACTTAGAAGAACAGCATGATTTGGAAATGGCTCTTTTCAGAAAATGGCTTTGTAGAACACATTTGAAAGTGACTGCTTTTCTGAATGCAAATGTCTGAATTGCTCTAATTATCTAACTGGGGAAAAATAGGCTTTTTTTGACTGCCAATATCTGAAGAAATTATGAAAGGACAGGACAGTTTCTCCCAGTATTCCTTTTTAGTATGCTTTCTATTCTAGTTCTAAATACAAATAACCAGTGAGATTGCCAGTACTTTCATTTTATTTTGTAGTAATTAGATGTCTTTTTTTAAAAAAGTCTCTTAAAAAAAAATCAGGATTTTAGTTTTCAGCTTGTAGTTCCTAATTGTGCTAATTGTCTCACTGAAGTTTGGAGCCCTTAAAAGTAGAAGTAATGTCTTCAGGACCTCCCATTACCAACCTTGTCTTTAGCCTGACAGGTAAATAACATCCCTGTAGTAAGTATAACACCTGTTTGCATAAAATTGGTAATAGAAATTGCAGTTTTAGTTTCTTTTTAATGTAATTTTACAGCAGGGAACTGAAAAAAGAATCATCATGGCTGCATCTGATCTCCTTTAGATTATGATTTAGAGGCTACAACAGCTTCTACCCTCACTGCTTACAGGTGGGAACATCATCAGGACTGCTTCCAGAGTCTTCTGCTTGGTTTTCTGGGGTGGGTATGGGTTAGGGGGATCCACTGCAACTTTTATTTAAAACTCTGAAGCAAACATTCAGCTGCAGCAAGTCAGCCCTCAGCTATCTCTCTGAGCCTTCTGTTGACAGTATCAGGCAGGAAAAAGCCTGCATGTCCTTCCTAACTGCAGGAGAAGACATGGCCTGTGCGTATCAAGAACTTGGCCTCCAAGCTTGCCCTGTGGGTACCCACGAACAGAAGGAGATACCTACTCTCCTGATTTGCACTCATGAGGGAGCCCTGGTCCCTCAGTTCCCCAGATGGCTGCAGTGGGAATCTCAGGTACAGATGGGTCTGAACAGCCCCTAAAGGAGGAGGTTCCTCCTTTTTTGGGAGGCTGCCAATCCTTCTCCTAAGTCCTTACCTTCCAGCTGCCTCTCTTCCTACTGTCACGTTCTTCGCCGTCACCTGCACAACTGAACTCCCTTTTAAAATGCCAGTCATCAAGATTGTCACAGCTGGAGACCAGGTCTCTTCAGGTCCCCAGGTTAATCCTCTCTGATCCTGCTGCCTCATTATTTTGCAGCCAACAGGACAGAAGGCAGAACAACTAGAGGTTCTCTCTGCAGCTCAGTGTACCTCTGGAGCGTGGTACATGTGCCAGGATTTGCCACAGGGTTTCTGAGCATGTAAGAGGTCTTTCCATACAACAGTTAGTTGGATAATGGAAATTCACGTCAACACCTCTTTTTAATGATTCAAGTAAACTACATTTTGCACTTGCCTTTCTTCCCCCACTCACTGGTTTGCTCTGGACTGGATGAGGAGGATGAACTAATTTGTACATGGCAAGGATAAGGGGAAGACCAGATCTCTGGACCACCCTGTGCAGACAAACTGACATCACAGTGGCACTGGGAGAATGGGGGAATTCTGGTGAGTCCCATAGGAGCTATGGCGGGAGCAGTACATGGACAAGGCAGACACAGCCCCAGGCCTCCATGTCCAACAGCAGCAGGGCTGAGCATGTGTTCCCAGTAGGCACCTGCACAGCCCTGCACTGACTAGCACTGGTGCTATAGGCAGGTCCAGAGCAAAGCCAGGGTCAGACCCAGCCTGGAGACAAGCCTAGCAGCAGGACTTACACCGAGACAGACCCCTCTGCACTTCAGAGATACACTGATGGTGCTCATCCAGGGCAGCCCTGGAGTGTGGCTGGATTATCTCATGTTCTCTGCAGTGTCCTCTGGGCTCAACCACAGTCCCCAGTAGCCATGTTCCAGGTTCCCTGCAGGGAGATTGCAGAGGCACACTGTAAGCACTGTTTGCCTCATTTATAGGGTCAAGTTCAGCCCCAGGGGTGGATATAGAGATACAGAAGTTAGGAGAGGGCTGAAAGCATCAAATCCTTCATATGCTTCAGTATAATTACCTTACTTTTAGTAACATTAAGAGGTCCAGCTCTTCAAAATAGAGAATAGAGGCCAATGGTGGGTCTATCAGTACACTAATTTCATAATAAATCAGTGATCAAAACTAGGGATAATCATTAAAAGTATCCTTTGGTTTTCACAAAGGAAAGATTTCAGGCTCGGAAGTGATAATATAAGAAGACCTGAAGGAATAGTTATCCATGGTTCAGTGAAAAATATTTAATATGCTTGTGCAAGGCAACAAAGCATTGTTCCTGGTATAAATCATTACATAAGTGTTCATTTTTCAATATATCTGCTGCTGTGAGTTCCTAAAAACATGTCTGAAAACTGAAAATGGGAAGGAGGAACTTTCCCTGGCTCACTTTCTTGCGTCTTCAATAGCACAGCTGAAGATGTGACTTTTTTCTAGAATGGTTTAATGTAGTTATGACATAACCTTTGGGTCCTCCTCCTCTCTAAGGATGTATACTCCTTGAGTATAACATAAAAGCTCCCTTCCAGTATGTGTTTCAGACATGAATAAGACACATCAACTGATGCTGGGAAGTGGAGTTTTCTTAACCTCACATTATACTATGAAGAAACCTGGAAACAAGAAAACTTTGATATAAATGCTTCCAGAAGGGACTTGAGTTTCAAGTTAACACTGACATTTCTAAAGGAAATACAAATGTAGGAGAAGGGTACTTTTCCTAACATGAACTTTTCTAGTGCTTTTCTCTCAATTTCTGCTTTCCTTTCCATTTCTGCCTAGCAAACTGTAAATTACTTAACCCAGAAACCTTTTTTTTAGGATAGCAAGGGAGATAGTATATTAAATTCACCCAGAGACTGCTCTAACTCCACCAACTTCTCCTCAGAATAAATTATTTAAAAAATACCTAGTGACTTGGTAGGAAGCTTTACTTTTCTACTGGTACCTTTAATAGTTAAATTTTAATTCCAGTATGCAACTGGTACAAGTGACAACACTATGAAGAAATTAACATTGGTGGTGTGGATAGGTGCAACCAAAGAAGAATCAGTCTTTCTAGCTTGAGGAAGAGTAATACATAGTGGCAGAAATGTCATTGTGGCAGGTGAGACCTTACTGAAGCAGTTCAAGAGATTATTGCCCTGACTTTAGCTTGATTTATCTACTCTCTACCCATTAGCTGAACAGAATATGCAGTTTTGCAGATCTCAAGTATCAGCTTAGACTGCTTATAAAACTGTGTCTGCACTACAGCGTCCAAGCTGGAACTGATCATGTCTTCATTACTCTCATTTCCTGCATTAGATAAGTGAGAAATTGTGTGGGTATGCCTCCTCATATTTTCATTTTCTCTACAGATTTCCCCTGCATGTTGACTTCACTGATAACTGAACATTGCAGAAACAGAAGGGTGCCATATATTTATTCACTGGTTTTGCATGCAGCCAATTTCTAAAGCATTGGTAAAATACTTTAAAAAAATGTTTTAAACCTTGTAATTAAAAAAAAAATCTCCTCAAACTTCTCTTTTTAATCAGTTAGCATTTTACTGGAGGACAAATGTCCATGGCAGCACTCCACACATTCTAAGATGCAGCATTATCCATGAAGGTATGTAAAAGGATTTTGTACACCTGCATTGTGTTCAACAAATAGCTAAAATGTCCAGTGTTGGCTCACTGTATCCACTAAAATAAGACTATGATTTTTATCGCCCTTCTGTCAATTGCAGCCACATGGAGATGGGGGATAGAGATGGTCCTTCAGAAGGAGTCATCCCTCTGCAAACAGCCTCATTTGGTGTGGGAGTGCTGGAACAAACAGGACACTTAGAGAGACCATTCACTGGGATAGCTTCTGCTTTCACTGGTGGTACCAGTGTGGACTGTGGCTGGATAGATGGAGTGCTACTCGTAAGTGTAGGGGCAGGTTTGAAACCAGGTGTACAGATTTGCATCTGTTTTCAGACCAAAAAATAAAATGATAGTCAAGAGAACAACCATTAATACAGTAAGTAAAATAACATCACTATTTCATGAACTCACACTGGTTTGCTCACTTGAACTTATCTGTTTTGAATTGTGCATAGGCTGCCTTGTAGCTGTACCAATATGTTCTTTTGGCTGATAACAACTTTGGGAAAAACATTAAAGGACAATAAAGGGACTATATTAAAGGTTTCACCCTAAAAATAATCGTTCTATTAACAGAAATTTTAAATTAACACTTCTAAACATAAAATAGAATTAATTCAGTTCACGAATAAGCATTCTATTAACAGAAGTTTTAAATTAACACTTCTAAACATAAAATAGAATTAATTCAGTTCACAAATAACTTCACAAACAGATGAGCTCCAAATATAGCCAGAGAACAGCTGAATATTTCAGAAATAATGACATATTTGTTTAAGAAAAAGCACTGTTGTTATAAACACATCTTACAGCACATAGATCAGCAGAACACCATCAATACACAGCTGCACACACGAGCTTGTGTAAACTAAAAACCACTGCTGCTGAGATTACAGCAGCTAGAAAAATATATCAGAGATGAACTCTTTTTTGAGAAGAATGGAGAAGAAACTCCCAACATGTTTCTGAAAGTGAATGGATTTTTTACTAACATCGGTACAATTACTGTCTGATATGATTTCTGACACAAAGCTCCATCATATCCTTTTGAGGAGGGACTCATTCTCTTGAAAAGGTGATTTTCTCTTGAACCTTCTAAAATATTGCCCAAGTCTGATGAACCATCAGGCCTTCTTGCTGTAGGGTCTTTATGTCTCTATTGGGATCAAACAGCTGTAGCTGCATTCTTGGAGCAATCTTCATCACCACAAGAAGCAGACACTCCATGCAGATCTGTCTGGGTAGAAGGTACCATAAACAGCAGCCTTTCAGTTCTTCATGTGCTGATCTCCTAATCTTGTTCATTTAAATGAATGAAGATAATAGTGAAGAATGAGGAGAAGGTAAAAAAAAAAATTTGTAGTGAATATATTGCCTTAGAGGAAAAAGATTAAATCAGTTTAGTCACTAAATTACCAAATATCACAGTAAATAGAGATTCATTTGTGACAGTATTAATGAAGAAGGCAGAAACACCTGAAGGATTCAGCTAGAAAATTCACATCAAAATCTAATGAAATTCTTTACTGTTAAATAGTTGAACTAGGCAACTTTAGGTCTTAAAATCATCATTCTTACCAGCATGTCCTTATGATAGCCAGGAAAAGAAATATGCTCAGTCTGCTTGCTCTATTTACGTGAAAATTTACATGTACTAAACCATGGTTTCTTCACCTCAGGCAAATATGTTGTTCACAGACCTGTCATAGATAAATTAATTAAGTCACATGATCCAAGTGTTAATCTAGAAACAAAGTCTTCAAATTTTGAATGAAGAAACAAATTACCTACAGAAGTGATGCTGTTGCACCTCCATCTCCCCAGGTCCATCAGCTGCAAGTCTGGGATTAAAATTTAACTGTTAAAGGGTATCCATGCAACTCATTCCTAATAGAATTCCTGTGACAAAAAATTCTGGGAGGCGTTTCATATTAGCAATGACACTGTGCAAAAACTTTGGTGTTTACAGTTTCAAGAGGCAGTACTAAAACTAGAAAATCCTGCATAGAGCCACTTCTTTTGATGGATTTTGTTGAAGAAAGAGGAAGCTAGCAATGGAAAGAAGCATATAAAAACAGCAGTCTGATAGCTGATACTTTTTGTGGACTTGAAATAGTTGCTCACTTTATCTGCATACCTGAAACCAAAATCCTGACCTTAAGTACCTTCACATTTCAGACAAAATATCTTTGACCCATGCCTAATCATTTTAATATTAGAAAACTCTGTATGCATTGAATATCCTGGGTGTCTCTCATAGACACGACGAAGGGACTCACGGGTGCCTTTTGTGCTGTAGCTACTAATGCAGTTTAAAGCATAAAAAAGCAGTTTGAGACAATGTTTGTGTGGAATAATCCCTGCTTGCTTTGATTTACTACTGATATTGAAAATAAAAAACATTTCCAATTCACCCAAGATGGATTTTAATCAGTCTNATTTCCAATTCACCCAAGATGGATTTTAATCAGTCTTGTTTCTGCCATGCTATAGTCTCATCTAGGCTTGGAGAAACCATGAAGTTGTAATTGTTGTGAATGGGAGGTGAAATGTATAAGTAACATGTCAGCATTATATTAGTGCATAGTGACACAAAACCCTACATAGAAGTTCACCACACGCCACCTAAACAGCCACATTCTAAAAACCTTAATCAAGCAAGACTGACTATTGTAAATGATTGATCTGACCCATGATTAAATGTACTCTACCGAATCACATTCTTTAGTTTTAAAAAGCTTAGTTCCCTGATCAAAAATTTATTAGCTGACGTTCAAGTACACCACAATTTTATTTCATTCTGGATACATAAGCTATAGAAGAGGAGCAGATTCAGTGGAAAGAAAAAAAATTGCATT
>WAAG01005056.1:0-12511 GCA_013390105.1 Tichodroma muraria
CCATTCCCACTGTGGTTTCAGCCCTAGAGTCCCTTCCCTGCCGCAGTGTTTCCTTTAGGACGCTTCCGATGCCGTAGCAAAGGAATGGAATTTAAATTAAATATCCAAACCCTGACGAGCTCGGATGAACTCCAAAGCCTCTGCTTGTGTTTTACAGCCAGGGAGGGAGACGAGAGTCTGGACTCTGTCCCTGAAACCGGCTGCTGGTTTGTTTGACTAGGCATAAGAGTAACTGTGTAGTCCCTGGGGCTGACCTTGTGGAGAAAGGTTGATTTACATGCCCCAGATATGAATACTTTATATTCGGCGCATCTTCAAAAAGATGGAAACTGATTTCATTGAAATGCTAGAGGTGCCCAGTGCTTTCCCCAGCCAGAGCTCCGAACCAGCCCTGTGAGGTGACGTAATTTGGGTGCCCCAAATTACATCATCACCCCCCCAGAGTCCAACTCCCTTCCTTTCTCCTTGCTCCCAAAGAAGGTGCAAAATGAATCAAACTGGTCTGGACAGCAGCGTGTTGCTTTAATAATGCCATTTACATACATAAAGCCCCTCCTCCAAAAGGGGCCTGCATGTAATTTCTTATATTTTAAAACCTTGTATAGAATATATTTCTATTTGAAAATCCATTTATATACAAATTATTTTTTTATATTTACAAAAGTGAGACACTTCACAGGTTTTAATACATATATGACTATGGGCAGAAATTCTGTATTTATTTCAGATCTGATCATGTCCACAGTTCACAAGCACGATGTGCCAGTAATAACATTACTATCTATATTTAATACTAAGATATTTTTAATGGCAATATGCAACAAGCCAAGCATGTCTCCTAATCTGCTATTCAAAGAAGACTAATTATAAGCTGGTAATACGCATCTTGGCATCTATCTGTAATTACCTCACTTCTAGGTAAATTACACCTCCTGACTGTAAAGTTCCTGATTAATCAGTTTTAATCTATTACTCCTCAAGCTAAAATAATTGTGACAACATAATGGCATAAACATTTAAAATTATATTCTTGCATATATCACACAGAACTTTATCCAGTACCAAAATGTACTGAGAATCTACTTAGTTTGGGTTTATATATTCCATGAACACAGCAAGTTACCGTAACTGTACTATTGCTAAAATATAATTTTAATGTTTCCATAATCTCCAGTTTCTAGAGAGTGTATAGAGTACAAGAACAAATATTTGCAAAGGTCTGGGTTCACTTCTAATTTCTTCCAAAGAGTTGTCTCTAATCAGCTGCATATATTTTAGTATTTTAAAGTACTGATGTAAAAGTACGTGTTTATTTGTATTTGTAGTTGACTTGCTTTAATAAAATATAGAAAACTTTGCTTGTCTTTCCTCAGAAAAAGTTTTGTGATTGACATGGCTTAGGAAAGCAGTGAGAAGTCTTTATGTTTAGTTCTCACAGAAAATGTGCAATCATTTTTGGTTTTTGCTATCTCAGCTTTTGTACAAAGGAGCTAAAACCCAAAGCAAAGTGACTTCAGTATTGCCTTGGGCCCTTTATTTAATGCTGATACAGACAGAAGAATCAAGAGAAAAGGTACAGGCAAGAAAAAAATGTGTCATGACAGTGTGGGAGAGAGGGGAAGAGGAAGGCAGGGAGGACCCAGAATACACAAAACAGAGTCGAGGCCCAGGGGCCTGGGACTTGTTGCAACTCCGACTGTCAGTGCTGCTTCTTTCTCTTTCTGTCCTCCCTTCCTTCTCAACAACTCAGGTGGCTTGCCTAACCTCCACCTAAGAACAATCTGAACATTAGGAATAGTTAGAATAGATGAAGCTGTAGCTTAAATATTACTTTAAAATTAATAGCTGGAGCGGACAGCCCAAAGATCATGGGCCATCACACCCGGGTTTGCAGTTCTGCAAACAAAGACTTTCTCTCCCATAGAAACTCTTTGCAATACTGAGAAGCTTTGCCTAAACAGGGATTTGATGACTCTGCCTCATTACAATATACTATATCCTGTTTCACTGTATACGATACAGTAGAACTGGCTGAAACACTGGTAGGCATCCTCCATCTCTCCTAAAAACCGAAGAGAAAAAAGCACAGTGCCTTGAGACAGCCTCATGAGGCAATGTGAGGCAATCTAATGGATGGCACTGGGTTTGTCTGCATCAGCAGGGTTCAACCGAGTCCTGCCGTGCTGCTCCTGAAGCGTCTCAGGAGTCAAGTTCCCTTCAGCCCAGGGCCAGACAGCTCCCAGTTCCCAGCAGCAGACACCTTCCTGTATTTGTGTATGAAAGCATCAGTCTTTCCTAGACCGACGGCATAGACACCCTCTGGCACCAGAGACCTGAAACATCTGCCGAGAACAGATTCTCTGCCACCCTGTGCCAAGGAGGAGGAATTCCCATCTGCACCTGGGGCTTGAGCAGGGTCTGCTGTGCTGTCGCCGTCAGCAGAGGCCTCGGCAGAGTCACCTCCAGCACACCTGATCAAACCATCCACGTGTCTGCGGAGCTCCTGGCTCAGCAGCAACACAAGAGTCCCTCCAACACGAAGCACTCTGGCAATCACAGGAAAAATAAAGGTTAGGTGTTGATCATTCCTGGCATCCCTTTGCCTGTGCAGAACGCAACATTGCTGACACTTCAGATGCCACCTGCATTCAGTAAAACACCTGAGCATGTCATGGCTCAACTCAGTGAGCTGCATCTCCAAGAGGAATTTAAATCCCAGATCTCTTTCTAAATGGCAGAACAGGGCCCTGTCCTGACTCCAAAACATTTCTGATGTTAGCAGTTCTTTCTATTGGTTATCAGGGAAGATGAATTCATTTTCTACCCCCTTCAGCATTCTTTCAAGGATTGAGGGCACCATCAAGCCTAGGGTTTTTGGAAATTGCAAAGGAACGGACTCCCAGTGCAGCAAGGGCTTCTCAGATTAGTAGGGTAATTCTGAAACTGTCCCATCCTTCTGGAAACTTTAAAAGGTCTGCCCTTTCCCTGTTCCACTGATCCTTAATGGCTTTCAAACTCAGGAAGCAGAGGAAAATTAACCATTGTTTGTAATTAATTTTTCTAGGTATATGTCCAAACATTACACTTAGCTTTGAAAAGAGGGGGAAAAAAAAAAAATACTATCCTGACTTAGTTTACAGAAAGTACTTTGAACAGTTTTACTGGTGGGGCTCTCATGGCAATGGTCCCTTCCTCATCTCTACCTTCCCAAGGGAATATTTTGCTTAGGATGGACCAATAGAACAAATAAGGCCAGAAGACAGGCACAGTAAGATGGTCACACCATTCTGTGGAGCTACGCCACCTTCTCGCCTTGGGTGAGTGAGATCAGCATCCACTTAAGACCAGTCCTAGCGAAAGGGCTTGTTTTCAGGCAAGAAGTAGAGGGGAAGATGGCTTGAACTGTCTGTTAGAAGCAGTCCACCTATTAGCTTGGCTCAACTCTGCTGCAAAATGACACAGTGACAGATGAAAGGACACACCTAAAATCAGACCAGGTTGCTAATGAGGTATTTCTGGATAGCAAGGAAAATGCATGCCACTTTTTTTAGTCTGAAATCCTTCCTGTCAAGGCAGGCTGGTCAAACTTGGCTGTGACCTCAACAAGGAAAGGCTATGATTTTATACAAGCAGGCCTCAACTGAAAAAGGATTATAGCTTTATTTGCCTGGCCCTGCTTTAACCTTGTCCAGGTAGGCCTCTCCTCTTTCTCCTGCCACACTTTTGAGTGTGGCTCAGAAATATTTCACCATCATGCCTTGCAAAGAGCATTTGTGAGCATGGCTCGCTCAAGATCATTCCTTGTCAGCCTGTGCTGCCATCGGCACTCACAGTTGGCAAGACACAGCACAACAGTCTCTAAGGGACAAGTAAAGGGCTGAGACTTCCACAGCCTGCACAGGGTCAGGCTACAGAGCTGGAGACTGGAATAAAGCAAATCTGAAGCTGACTGAATGCTTAGATCACAACTCATCGTTACACGTCAAACGCCAAGCGTGTCAAAGGCTACACGTACCTCTCCATTTCCTGGAGAATATCTGGTAGGAGCTGGGCATCATTCGTGGTCTTGAACTTCTTCCCAAATGGAATATCTGAAATAACACTGTCGAAGCTTTCTGAAGGCAATGGCAATGCTGCAGAATAAAGGCAGATCTTTATCTCTGACTGACTAAAAAATGCACAGCGGCTGTTCCCCTTTCAACACTCTGCCAGCTGGTTTTGGGTTATGCACCCAGATTCACCGCTCCTTCTGCACTTGCCCTCACAACACTAAGGAGCCACCACCCTCTGCAGACTGCAAAGAGACAAATGCATGACAGCATCATTTAGTTTGCAGATTCCCTGCTCCTGATGATGTTTGCCCCTGCAGCAAGACTCTCCTATAGGTACTACATGGTTCCAAATTAGCTGCTGCATCTCAACACACAGTACATCTTAAACATGAAAATAATTCAGCAAAACACAAGAGAGCTAAGTTTGTGAGCACTTAATGCAAATGTTCAAGTGCACGCGTATGAATGGCAAGAAACCACATCGAATTCCTCTCCATCCCCTTTTTCTCCCCCCAGGAATCTGGTTACAGCCAGAATTGCTTGGATTCTGTTGGAGTAGTGTCTTTGAAGTGTCACCTTAGAGCTGCATCCCAGCAAAGGTCAGTTCCTCTGAGGAAGGTGCAGCACTGCGCCACATGCCAGGCTGAGATCCTTCCTGAGATCTTGTGGGTCCCCCATGCCTCAGGGTGCTCAAAACTGACCGGACAGGGCCCTGAGCACACAACAGGACTAAAGACCTCCAACAGTCCCTCCTCACCTAAACTCTGCTGAGATTCTATGACAGCTTTTCTAGAACTAGCTGATTATGTTTCCCAGACCATAGCGGGGACAACACTTGCAGCACAACAACTGGGTATCAATTTTATCTGCAAATGAAAGCACATGTCACCTACAGTCCTGCTCAAGACATGCAGCAGTAACAGCTTTTGACCACTGATGAAGACACCAACTACTTGTTCAGTTTAAAAAATCTGACACCTCAGTACCTTCCGTTATCCTAGAAACCAAAGTCTAACACAGCTTTTAAGTGAAAAATAAACGTACATTTTTATAAAAAATAAATATTTCTTGCCATTATGGTAAGAAATAAATACTGCAAGGTAAAAAAATATGCATACTTCACTCATGCACAGGGAAAAACAGTCAGCTTGCCTGTCATGAATTTCATACAGGGATAATTTAGCCTCAGACTTTGAGGTCCAGAATAAGGTCATGAAATGATTACCATCTATACAGACTCACTTGTGAATTAAGAGCAAAGAGATTCCCTCTTACAGGAGAAAGGCATCATCATTCAAAATACTCCTACTGCAAGATATGAACAATTCAGCTTAGCTTAATGAGTCCTCATCATTACTCATCTGCTAAATTTAAGTTACAGGCTGCATTTTATTCGGATCTGTCCTGCCTGTGTCCCATTAAATTACAAAGAACTCTCACATGGTACATACTCTTTGTGGTATTCACATATTTACCATTAAGAGAGACAACTACTGTTCACGCCAGACAACTATAATTTTTATTGTCTTCTGCTGACTTCATTCCTACCAAAGTTCCTAGGTGCAAGCAGCAGGGAGGAAGAACAAATAATTATCCCTTCACACAGCACTTCACAGAGTCATCACCCAGCTATTTGTTGGGGGTTAGCTCTACAACGTATCACCTCAAGAGAACCTACATTTCCTGTACAATCCCAGAAACACAAAAATAAATCATTTGGGAAAGCCTACAGACATACCTTTCACAGAAGCTTTAAGCAACTCAATCTTATCCATTAAGCCTGCAGTTGTAATATTCTCATCTGCACCCTCTAACTGCAAATCACTTATATCAGCACCCCAGTAACAGGCTTCCTGTTCAGAGAGAAAGAAAAGTAATTTTGTTAGCACTAGGGTTATTTATTTTATAAACCCATCTCAGAATTTTCTTGTTGCACAGCTCTTGTGAGACAAGCCCCTTTCTGGGACATCTGCTACTGTTACACAGAGCAATTGACAATCCAGAGGATGGAGGAACAGAGAAGAATGTGCTGTCTTTACTCCTTTAATGTTCTGGTCTGCTCAAGACACTTGAAATTATAGAAATATCAAGAGCATATCCTAACAGCAAGACCCCAGCTAGCTACAGCCAGCCCCACTGCCTCTAATGCTGACGGCTGTCCCATCACACCAACTTCTCCGATCCCAGGATAAACCCAGGAAGCTTTACAAGTCGGTGGTTGCCTCACACAAACCCTGCAGTGTGAATCAATAGCTGCACCAGCCTGCAGGATGTTCATTTGGGGGAACGTTTGTACTAAAACACTTTTACCAGCTGCCTAGAAAGATTGGTTTGGTTTCACCTTTCCAGCAATAGACTTTGACCTAAGTGGTAGAGAGAAAACCCTGACACAGTTGTATCACAATTCATCATCCTGTATCACAAAAACTACCAGTTTCCCTGCAAAGGTCCAGCCAGCTGTGACCGGGATACTTACGGGCCACTCTTTGGCAGCCTCCAGCAGTATTGTTCCTAGCCCACACATGGGATCCAGCACAAGGGCACCAGCCTACAAAAACAGAGGTGTTACTGCATCCCAAGCAAGAAAGACTCCTTACCCAGGACAAAACTTACAGAGGGGTGTATATAATCCCACTGAATCCAGCACAGGTTAACAATAATCACAGTAATAACAATAATACCTGGGATCACAGGTAATCCCAGGCCAAACTCGCTTGTAAGGGAATATAGTAAACAGCACCAATAGCTTCACTACCGACAGCCCTGAGTTGACATTCAGGAGGAAATACTACAAGTGGACTGCAGACAGACATTGGTACCAAATTAATCTGTGAAAAGAGATCACATTTCCTTGAAAACAACACCAAACAAGGTTTCATTTTCTCACTGTCACTGGACAATGAAAGAATCTTGCCACTTAGACATAATCTGTACAAGGGTTAACAGCTCTGTTGAGAAGCACCTGGAATTACAGCAGACACCTGGCTGAACAGCAGGTGACAGCACACTCTCAACACAGGCATGGCAGACCCTGTCCACATGCACTAGAGAACGGGGCATGAAAATCACCACACTCCTTCACAGCGTCCAGCTCCAGCCCCGATGAGCAGCACCCCCCCTCCCCTTCATTCAGGACTCCGTTTCTTTGCAAGGAACATTCACTGACACTGATTTCAGCCAGAGATGCCATGGCCCATGCGACTGTAGACCGCAGTCCTGCTGTTTTGATATAATCTCTGTTTGCCAATGGAAGCCTGCAAACAGAAAAAAAAAACATAAGAATTAATTAAAACAACAGCAGAACCACACAGAAAAGCCCATGTAATGTCAAAGAACAAATAAACTGGACAGATCTAGTGAGACTCAGAGAAGTCTGCTTTTAACCATAATTCACTGCAAAGTCTGGTCCGTGTGTTCGTTTAAAATTCAGGCAAATCACAAGGCTAATTTGACAACCAGTGATTATCAACCCAAAAGATAAATACTTATGGTGGACACCAAGATTTAAAAATCTTGCCTATTCTGATATTGCCATGACAAATATGGTGGGGAGAATGCTTACCTGAAAAGAGGAATCCCCACCACAGAGTGAATGTCATTAAGATGCACAAAGATCTAAAAGAGGAAAAGAAACAACACCAATATTTTGAAGTCTCAAACTGACAGAACAATAGCTTTAACTCATTTAAACCAGACACAGATGCTTTTACAAAATTCTGATCTCAGTTTTTAAGACCAAAAATGCATACTATAAACAATACAATTAATTGGAAGAAATCCCACTAGATAATCTGAATGCCACTGTAAAGATGATTTAATGCTTAAGCAAGCTGAAGGGGATTCTGTCAGCCAGGAATCCATCAGCAAGCACTTGAATTGATAAGAAGATCTATTTTTCCTTAACACAGCATGGGACTTTTCAGTTATAAATCCATTTACTACAAGTGGGAGAATATTATTCACTGTATACTAGCTACAGAATAAATAAAAATGAAAAAACTGCCAACCAAACAAAAAAAAACAAACAAAAACTTCTAATAATCAAACAAAAAATCCAAACCAAACCCCAGCAAACAAACAAACCCAAAAAAACAACAACGAATAAGCACACCACTACCCTCGCTAGTGCCACTGAGGGGCAATTCAGATAGAAGTTATGTATAAGTAATCCTTCCAGAAAAGTAGGCAGCTAAAAGAAATTTTTCTGCTGTCCCATAGAGAGCACCCCAAAAAAAGACTGAGCTCCCCAGCACATCTTGCATGACTGCGATCCCTGTCCCCAGAGAGCACAAAGAGAAACATGATGCTGTTGAAAAATCCCAGTCCTCAGCACTTGAATAGTTTCAGAGCAAAAATCTGGGCAAGAACGGGCGCTTCATATGAGCCTCAACAAAGCTGTACATAATGCTCAGTGTGGGAAAACCAGTGCCAGTAAATGAACTCAGGAGTTTCTATGGGTCTCGGATCTCTCAGCATCAGTGCTGACAGCAGCTTCCACACGCCAAGCACAAGGACGGAGAAACAGCTCGTCAAGAGCAAGGAGTCCTTTGGAAGGTCTCCAGGCAGCTGCACCAGCAAAGGTGCTCTAAGCGAGCTGCTCGTAACAGACAAGGCCCAGGGGAAGCTCTTCCACAAATGGCATTCTCAAGTCTAGCTTGTTGAGAACATGGCCTTGCAGCTTGCTCACTTCCCATCCAGAGGCCACAGATACCCCATGGTTCAGGTGATTTCCAATTTTACACGGTCAGAGTCCAGCAGTCTGTAAGGGTGCTGGATCCTGAAACACCCCCACTGTGGATCCTTCCCCTCCCATGCAGGCCCATGCAGCCAGGCTGGTGTTTATTCCAGAGCTCTGGAAAGCACAAACACACAAGGGCAATGTACATGGTTTGCTCAGCACTACCAACCGATTTCCAGGTAAATTCATTGGCAGGAAGACCTGCAGGGAGAGGCCATGGTCCCATGTGCAGAGGGAGCAGAGAACAAAACAAAAGGTGTCAGAGTTGACTCTGGAAGCATCAACAGGCAGACAAGTACCAGTACCTCCAGGTCAGGGTCCCGCAGATCAGCACGCCACCCGCACTGCTTCACAAGTGCGATGCCAATGGCTCTTCCGATCTCCTACAAGGGGGAAGAACAGTCCCAGGCAATAAAAACCACAGAACTCGGAAAACTGCAGATCATAGCCTTGGATGTGCAACACTCAGAAATCCCTGGAAAAAGAAAGTCTCTATGCCTAAGAGAACAACTCACACAATTCACACCCGAAGAAGTACAATAGGGCAGAACAGGCGAGTAAGGGGCAAAGCAAACACACCACATGGCAAACAACCATCACTCAACTGGGGCGACAGAGGCTAAAGTTCAAGTCCTGACCAAGTCACAACAAAATATTCACTTGAGTCGGACTTGATCCTTGTGGGTCACTTCCAGCTCGGAATATTCTGTGATTGATTGTGGAATTCTTAATCACATGCACAAAATACTTTCAGTGACTCTAAGGCAGATTACCAAACGGAAAACCTGCAAACGCACAACTACAACTCACAATTTTAATGCTTTCATTACACACAGAAAGCTCTGATCACCTTCAGAGTATTACTTCAAACGTAGCACAAATTTAGGCAAACACCCTTGTAGGGAGGCTCATGTGTCTCACCTCACCAAGGAACTAGCTTTAGTAGGAAAAGAATCTAAACTACTGTTACCTTCAAGTAAGAGAAACCTGCACAGATGGGAAGAGGGCTGGATGGAATGGACCCCTGGAGGTCTGTATGCCACTATTCTTCTCCAATGACCAAGCTCCACTTCTCCCAAGACTCACCTCAGGGCTGCCTTCCTGAAGAACAAGTTCTCCCCAATACCCAGCCAGAGGCAACTGAAGCTGCAAGTTCTGGCTTTTACCTCTTCTTCTAGACTGCCTGCCACAACTGAAAGAAGTCTGGCTTCACAGTCCTTGCAATGGCTCTTTAAGTAGCTGTAAACTTATCTGATCACTCCTCAGCCTCAAGCCCACAAGCCCAGAAACATCAAGCTCTTACCTTTGCTTATCCTCAATAAAAGGTATTGATTTGAAAAACATTAAGGGTAATAGCACACAGAAATTAAAAACAGCTTTTGTATTTCCAGTTGTTTAAGGTGAATGCAGGTTAAGGGCTTTTTGAGAAAATACAGAAATAGCTTACGTTGGTTTATTATTCCAGAACACACCACACAACTGAAATAACAAACAAACTACACATCTCTGGTCACCTTTGCTGAATTCTTTAAAAACACAGATACTTCAGCATACCTGTGAAGTAAGTATTTTGGCAATCGCTCCACTGCAGCGACAAGACACTCTAAAACCGAAGCTAAGCTTCTCATTCACAGTAGGATTCTCTCCGCTGCCTTTGGAAGGGAATTCTGAGGAAGTCTTGCTCTCAATCCAGCACTCCTGACCGCTCATTCTCTCTAGTGCCACACAGGTCTCTCCAGCTTCCACCTGACATTCCTCAGACACAACTGCTCTCACTTGTTCCATTTTCTGCCTTTTACTTGCAGTATTTGTCTCTTCTTCTGACTTTCTCTTCAAAGCCAATGAATTTTCTTGAGAGACATCATCTGTTTTCCCCTCACGTCCATGAAACCTTCTCCAAACAGAGATAATATCCAGCCAGTATTTCGATTCCTCAGTGATAAGGCTTTTAATCTCATGAAGCATTTTCCCTGGAAGAAAAAAGCAGTTTTGGGTTAAGTACTTCCGCCTCGGTATTTCATTTCCCTAACTGAGAACAGCTGTTAACAACAACTGTTCAGATTTCATGAAAACAAACCAGCAGCTGATACCACAGGCAGAGCTGAGCTCTCAGCACTCACGTACCCACCGGAAGCCACACAGGCATCCCTCTGATTAGAAACTCGGCACAACCAAGATTAAATCACACAAGGGTTGAATTCTGCATGGGAATTCAGCAGATGTAGAAGATCAGACCACCTGGGAGAGTCATTCCCAGGGACAGAGGACCAACCTACCACGCCACCCTCCCCAGAAAGCACTTGGTCCACGATTAAGAGATACAGGACACTCCAGAATTGAAAGACAGATACAAACATGAATTACTTTGAGTCATCTCAGACAAAACCAAGTTCACTCTTTCAGAAAGAAATTTTCTGCTTCCCATTCATCACTCTGCCTTCAATCCTGCAACACACACTTACACGTGTGGGCAGTCCCAAGTCACAAGAGAGGCATGAGGAACAGAGGGGCCAATTCACTTAAATACCTCAAAGTTGGTCAAGAAAAAAAGGTATTTCTAGCTACCACTTAAAATTTTAGAATCATGATCAAATTTCATCCTCAAAGCTGAAGGTAATCTCCAAAATAAAAACTCACTGGCAGGCAAATATCAATCCATCTAACTTGAAATTCTCATTCCAACACTGACAGAGAGGATAACCCAAGTAGCTGAGCCTTAGGAGGAAACTGCGTGCTTAACAGTAAATTGACACAAGATAAAGGTCGGGATTCATTTTCTTTAACAGAAAATAAGACTTATTGTTAAACATAAGAGATCTGGAAATGAACTTTGGTTTCTGGATGGGGTGTTCCTTTTTGGGACGGGGCAGGGGAGAGAATCTCAAAAATACACAAACACATTCAGTGCCGGCAGAATACAGGCTGGAAGGTAGCTACTGAAAACAATTTAAAAGCCCTTTTCAGGTTAAAAAAATGTTGAAAATAAACGTGGGTGAAAGACATTACTGTCAATTAGATTACTGAATCGATCACTGTCAATTAGAACTACAGCCACTACTAAAAAAATAAACACCTCAAATTTTATAACTAGGACTCAAACCGAGGCTTCCCGGTCTCGCGCAGCCCGTGTCCCGGCCGTACCTCTGTTCCCGGACACCGGCAGCGGGCTGTGCTTCTTCAGCAGCAGGAATAGGCGCTCCCCCGACCGCAGCTTCCGCAGCTCGCCCGGCCCCGCCGCCGCCCTGAAGAACACTTTTCCCGAGACGCAGTCCACCTCGAAGGGGAACACCCGTCGGACCCGGCCGGGCGGCTTCGGGTGAGCCCCTCCCGCAGCCCCGCGGGCAGCGCAGCCCCAGCTCCCTACGGGTGGCGGCCCCCGCGCCCGCAGTGCGGAGGCCCCTCCGGCCCCGACCCGACTGCGCGGGTGGCGGCACGGCCCCGGCCGCGCTCGCCGGGCTCCGGGGCGCGCAGCGCACGTGGCCGCGTTCTCTGCGGAGCCGGACCAGACCGAAGCGCCCGGGTGGGCATCAGCTCCGGTCCCCCGCTCACCCGGACCGGACCAAGGGCGCCCGGCTGGGCACCGGCTCTGGCCCCCCGCTCACCTCCGTGGCGCCGAGCCGCGCTCGCACCTCCCGCGCGAGGAAGGGCTCCAGCCCGCGGCCCGCCGTGCAGAAGAACCGCCCGGGCTCCGCCGCCGCCATCTTGACGAGGCGGGGCCTGG
>WAAG01005060.1:258-31632 GCA_013390105.1 Tichodroma muraria
CAAATTCCACGTTCAAAACCCTCACTTACAACGTAAAGAGTTTTATAGTGTGCATAAGTCAGAATAAAACATGACAGAACTAAAAAAGTGTATGTTGTAATAGGATTTTGACTTATGTGCAAAAAGAAAGCTCCAAACCAATAAAAATCATGCCAGATTCTCAGTGCAGCTAGGTACAGCTGAAAACAGATGAGATTCCTGAACTAGGAGAGCAGATTTGGAGAGAATATGAACTGATGCTTGGGAAGTGTTTTCAGAATGTTTTACGCTTATGATTTTAGCTTGATTCACGGGTCAAAACAAAGTTCGTAGAGAAGATAAAACTTTAAAAATATGAAATTTATCTTAGATCACTTGTCCTTTTTTTAGTAACTACAAATGGAAACATAGAATGAGACGAGATTCTTCAGGGTAATAGACAAAAAGATGATCTATGGAAATTATGTTTAAAATATGTGTATTATATTAACAGAATATTTTCATATTTTTATAAGCAAGCAGATAGGTCTTGGGGAAAAAAGGAACTATAAGAAGATATGAATATAGCAACACAGAACCTGTGATATTACTAATAATTCAGGAAGGATAAAATACATTATTTTTGTTTTGGAAAAGTACAGATTTATATTGCTAACTGATAATTATTTTCCATTTTGCTAGTAGCCTTTGAAGCAGAGTATTTTTAATTTTTCATTTCCATCAGGATATTTGGATTGAATTTCTGGCAGATATTTTAAAACCTATCTGGACAAGTCATCTGTAACATTGGTATAGCCTAAATCTTGGAGCATTAGGGAAATTCCAGAAGACGGTTGATAATGTAGTATCAGTGATTAAAAAGACTAAAGAATGGATGAATGTTCAACCTAAAACCTGCATTTTAAGTGTAAAAAGTAATACAATTATTTCTAATCAGTAAAATAGTTTTTAAAAGCATAATCAGGGTAGCTTTTTTATTTTTAATTAACTTCCAAGTGTATCTGACATTGTGAAGTTAGAACCTTTTCAGTTCAAAAATCTTATACTCACTCATTAGTCCCAGAAGAGACTTGCATAATCTCTCTGGAATGCATGATGATCTGCAGCAAATGAGATTCGTAATTAACAGAAACTTAAGAGTTGTGCAAGGTATGCAGAGCTATGCCTGAATCCTGGCGTTTTAGAGACCTTAGTGGAATGAGGTTGGGATTTACACTCTGTGCTCTCTTCCTGAGAGCAATCAGTTTTGGGTTACATCTTTAAGTTCAAGGATCAATAGGTTCTTCTACTGGAGGTAAAAGTTCAGTGAAGTGTTTATTTCTCCTTGCAGGACATATTGTATGCACATGTTGGTGTGTAGTAAAGGTGGTATTTTTGGTTCTCTGATGGCTGTTGCTCAGGTGTCTTGGTATTACAGATGTATTTCAGCAAAAGTCCCTCAGGAATCTGTTCCTGGCCCCACACCATTTAATTTGATTAACTTGGAGGGAAATTATACAGTGGTAAAGACCTCTGGTGATGTGGAGTAAAAGAAGCAGTTTTCAAGAATCAAGTGAAGATAATGATATTCTTAGGAAACCAAGATACAGTTTGTGAATTGAAAATTTGTAGAATTAAACATTTCCCCTTTAAATATAAACAATTTACAAAATTAAATGTTTACAGACTGGTAGATGATCCAGAAATGACAGTGCAAAAATACTGCCTAAGCATGTTCTATTGTAAAATAAAAGATGGGGAAGACAACAAAATAGCAAAGAAATCTTTTCAAGTAAGACTTGAAGTTTTTTTTCAGTGAGGAAAACATGGATGAAAGCTGCCGCCCAGCAACAGGAGAGAAAACTAATGAAGCAGTTGTGAAAAATAAGGCAGAAGATTATTTGGGACTATTTACAGAGAAAAAGATTGTGACAGGAAGATAATATTTTCTATGCAGTGTATTGAAGCATCTGTGCTTCTGGTTTTGTTCTTGTTAGTATAAACATTTGGTGTTAGGGTGTGCGGTTGCATCCCGCTTGAGGAAGGATAAAATGAAAGCTGATATTTAATTCCTTAGCTAAAGTATCGGAAAAAGTGCTGCATTTTAAGTTGTCATTCTTGCATCCTGTTGGTAACATGCCTCAGCTTCCTAATCTGAATAGAAGGCTATAAGGGTATTTCTGTAAGAGATTGAGTTGAGTTTTGAAAAATTTAAATGCTGCGAGATTCTTCTAGGAAGATATTTCTAGATCTAAATTAGTAGTGTAATGATGAAAGAAAAGCATGTATAATCTGAGATATTTCACCCTTGTATATTTTTCAAGATAATTAATTTTTAAAGAGGAGGATAAGGGGAAAATCCATCTTTCATTGGGTAAGCTTCATTAAAGGCATGCACATAGCCCATCAATAATGCGAGTCTTCGTCTCCATGAGCTTCCTTGTCTATTCATTTTTCTTTCCCACCTGCACTCACAATGGTGGCTGTTTGCTCCCACATACATTCAACAATGCATCATTTGTAAGCTGGCCCTCATTCATTTCATCCCTGCTTGAAAGGCCTGACAGAAAACCCTGTGAAAAGCCTTTCAATGCAAATGCCAGTTTAATGACTTGGTCCATTCAGCAGAGGGTAATCTGAGATAACTTGACTTGTCCTCACTGCAAATACAAGAAAATGTTTTCATAAAGCCTTGGACGTGTCATGTTTTTTAACAAGATGCTTTCAGTTTGCAAACAGAATCTGATGACTTTAGGTTTTGGTTAAGTAAAATATCAGGATTTTTCTGCATTATCAACCTCCCACACCTCTGTTTGTGTGCAGGAGTTCCAGATGCCCTTGCTCTGCACCCTGTAAAATGCACCTGCCTTTGAAAGGTTTGATTTGCTTCATTTCCTTGGCAGAGCAGCAGTTCTCCTTGAGGATAAACTATTGTTTGATAGGCTCATTCTGAACATGTTTAAATATCAAATTATTGGAAAATTACAAGTGTAGCTACTCTTGTTAAAGCTAAAGAACAAACACATTTAGTCTGTTTCAAAAGTCTGTGTTGTGGCTTGGTCTTGGGACTTCTATTCTTCTTAAATTAATTCTCATTTCTAAATAATTTGTTTACTGGATTTTCTCACAGAAAGAGGAGACCAAAGTTATGAAAACAAAATAATGGATCTCTCTAGGCTGCATGTGTGTATTTGGAACAGAATTTGAAGATAGTGGTTGTAACATTGATGTTGTAAAACAAATTACTGACTATTTTCTGTTTTAAGTTTAAAAAACCCACATTAGAGTTATTGGAAAGTTTTGAGGAATTGACTAGGGATAGAATGAATGGGGCTTACACAGACTATGATAATTTATTAAAATTAATCATGACAGAAATTGAGAGCAACTGCTTTTACTGTAGGTTTTTTGACCAAGATTATGAATACAGCATCGGGATGTCTTTTCTGTGATACACTTCTATGAAGCAAGAGCATACATTTCTCAATTCAAGTTTGACCACTGTTCTTAGTATTGCAAAAGTGATTACAGGATAATATTAATTTCAATTGCTTCCTCCACTTGCATATTAGCTTTCTGCAAAAGGTATTAAAATATTTTAAATGGTATTCTGTTTTAATATGATTTTTGAAAGATACTTAACTAGTATTTTGAATCTGATGGATACTGTCAAATCAGTAGTGGAATATGTGACATGAGTGCCAGACTTAGCATTTTCTTGTTGCTCCTGATCAGTATTAGACACAGGCCATTAATTTTGGCAGTAGCTCCTCTAAGTGCATAGAGATCAGATTGGAAAAGAGGAATTTAAGACTGAATATTCTAGAAAGGTGGAGAAGAGGGAAGAAAACAAATTAACTCTAGTTTATCAAATTTCCTGTAAGTCTTTGACAACTCATTCCTTATTGAGTTCTTAAAATCAAAAAAAGGCACAATATTTTAGGTGTCACATAACTAGGAATATGTCTTAGTACCATAATATGTGGTAGTGCACTGGTTTCAGCTGGATGGAGGTAACGCCTTTCACAGAGGCTGGTATGGGGCTGTGTTTTTGATTTGTGCTGAGCACAGGGTTGATAATACGGAGATGTTTTTATTATTGCTGAGCAGGACTCGTACAGAGCCCAGGCCTTTTCTGCTTTCCATGCTGCCATGGTGCTGAGGGGCCTGGGGGTGCACGGGAGGCTGGGAGGAGACACAGCCAGGACAAGTGGCCCGAACTGACCACAGGGATATTTCAGACCATATGGCATCATGCTCAGTATACATAGTGGGGGGAAGAAAGAGGAAGTAGGGGATGTTTGGAATGACGGTGTTTTGTTATAAGTAGTGTTTTTTATGTGCTGGGGCTCAGCTCTCTGGGCTGAACATCTGCTTGTCCATGGGAAGCAGTGAATTAATTAATTCCGTGGTTTGCTTTGCTTGTAGGCTAGCTTTTGCTTTCCCTATTAAACTGTCTTTTTCTCTACCCAAGAGTTTTCCAGCTTTTATCCTTCTGATTCTTTCAGTGATCTCAATGGGAGTGGAGGAGTGAGCGTACTTGACTGCTGACTGGGGTTAAATCATGACAAGTAATTAGATAATTACATCCTTTATAGTGCTTAGCCTTATATGCTGGTTACTAATTCTTCATAGCCAGGTGATCAGTTTTGTCTCTATTTTACTGAGCGGTAGACTGAGCCAAAGGTTGAGCCATTAGTCTAAATCTTGAGAGAGCTGGTTTTGGAACAAGTAGCAATTTGTGCTTCTGTGGCCAGAAACCTGAGCTTGTCCCGTTAATCAGCCTGTCTTTAAAAATTGGTAGGAGAGGTGCCCCCATCTATTCTAAACTCAATAACTTCAAAAGCAGCCCCATCAAAGATCTTCAATTGTGTGCACCTTGTAGAAGATTCAAATATGAGCCTCTAGAATGAACTATTCACCACTACAAATACCCTTTTAAAATTAGTACACAATGACATATCAGCTCAATTAGCTTCAACCTCATTGGTTCTATTCTGTGCTGTAGTAATTATATTAGGATAAATAACAGAGCATGTACCACAATAAATGCCCATGGATCATGCTGTGCTTTTGTGGGTAGTTTGGTTACCTTGACACACACACAGGGGCAAATGAAAAATGAAACACTGTAGCCCCTACTATTAAGAAGGTGAAGGAGAGGTGTGTTAGGAAATAGCATTCATGTGATTAACAGCAGAAGAATTTGACAAAATATATTATATGTAACAGAAAAAAAAGTATTGATGTTAAATGTGATAGAGTATGTTAGTTTTTCTCTGAGTCTAAACTTAATCATTCCCATATGAACATACCTGCTTTGCGGGTGTGTGGGTGTTTTGGCTTTTTTTTATTATTATTATTATTATTTTATTTTTTTTGTTTCTGTTTGTTTTGTTTTCTTTTTTACATCATGCAGTGTTTCATTGTTTTTCCACTGGACTGAAGGTGGACTCATGTGACTTTCATTAACAAGTGATCTGATGGGGTATTGATCTAGTCTAATTTGTGTTATTAAACTATCTTGTGTAATTTAGAAAAATCCATGTCCTTTTGCAGTGTGAAATTATACCGCCATATGTGGAAGGGGAGACATAGCTGCCTCAAATGGTTCATTGACTGGACAGACAAATTTGTTCTGACTTGTCCAAAGTGAGAAAGCAGGCTACAGTGATAGGACCATAAATAGTGACTTTTAGGCTTATAAGTTTAACTTGGTGTTGGAATTCAATCTCTTTTTCAGCCCACACCACTGAGATAGCTCTAGTGTAAGGGAAAGGAATGACCCCTGTGACTGAGCTACTGCTGATGTGAAATGTAATGGATCTGAATACCTGAAGTCTGTCTGATCTTCTCTAAAGCACATCCTGTGTGATCTGGATGGGCAGCAGGCTGCTACCAGAGCATATACATAGCTATTGTCCTTCTGCTGCTTCCTCCTTGCAGACTCTAAGGCAAGGCAGGTTTGAATTAGGCAGCTGGCAATTTATCCAAGGGTAGGTGCCTGTAGGTATCTGCATTTATGGGAGGGGGGGAGTATGTGTTAAAATAAAAATTGAAATGCTGTGGAGTTCTTGCTTGACACAAATGAGAAATCCCTGTGTAGGTGTCTCTGTCCTCATTTTACTGTTGTTTTCTGAATAACACCTGGTACTAAAACCAAAACAAGAACAGCTATTAATCTAAATAAAATGATGACAAGGCTAAAAGATTCACTGGGTGAGTCTTTAAACTCCCCTGGAACAGGAGGATAACTCAAACATTTCAAGACCTTGTCACCTAATCTGGCTATTATAAATTGATTTTAATTGAAAAATATATTGGATTCTAATAATAGTTCTGAGGCACTCTACCTTTTCAGTTGTTTTTGTTTTAGCGAGAGGATGTTATGATATGTATTTCTGAAGTATAAACTCACTGAGCACTCCTTATAGGGATATCCAAATGCTGAGCTTCAGCTAGGACTACAAGTAAGCTTGTTGCTCATCCTTACCAGTTTCTCAGAGGTTCCATTCTTCTGTGACAGCCTGTATTGTCCTGTCTTAAAATCCTGGGATCACAGAATAAGCTGTATTGGAAGGGATCCATCAGGATGATTGAGTCCAGCTCCTGCGTCTGTTCAGGACATTCCCAAGAGTACCACCACATGTCTGAGGGCATTGTGCAAATGCTTCTTGAACTCAGACTTGGTGTTGTGACTTCCCTGAGGAGACTGTTCCAGTGCCCAAACACTGTCTGGGCGAAGAACCTTTTCCTGATATCCAACCTAAACTTCATGGCATTTCTTTGAGTCCTGTTACTGGTCATGAGGGTGAAAAGATCAGTATCTGCCCTTCTGCTTCCCCTTGTGAGAATGCTGAGGACCACAGTGAGGTTTCCCCTCAGTCACTTCTCCTCCAGGCTGAACAGACCAAGTGATCTCAGCAGCTCCTCACACGGCTTCCCCTCCAAACCCTGCTCCATCCTCATGGCCCTCCTTTGGACACTCTTTAATAGCTTTGTTAATTTTATATTGTGGCACCCAAAACTGCCCCCAGCACTGGAGGTGAGGCCGCCCCAGTGCAGAGCAGAGCTGGACAATGCCCTCCCTTGCCTGGCTGGTGATGTTGTGCCTGATGCCCCCCAGGACAGGGCTGGCCCTCCTGGCTGCCAGGGCACTGCTGACTCATGTTCAGCTTGCCACTGACCAGGACCCCCGGGTCCCTTTCCGGTGGCATTGCTCTACAGCCCCTCATTTCCTGATCTATACCCCAACCAGGGTTGCCCCGCCTCAGGTGCAGAATGCAGCACTTGCCCTTGTTTAACTTCACCTGGCTGGTGACTGCCCAGCCCTCTAATCTGTTGGGTCTCTCTGCAGGGCCTCTCTGCCTTCAAGGGAGTCAACAGCTCCTCTTAATGTAATATTATCAGCAAACTTAGTTTCCCTTGGAGTCCCCCAATACAAGTCTTAATGAAGATGTTGAGGAGAACGGGGCCAGGGATGGAACCCTATAGAATCCCACCAGTGACCAAACGCCAGTCTGATGTCATCCCTATAAGTCTTTGTGCCTGACCTTTGAGACCCAGTTGCTCACCCACTGTATCACCAGCTGTGTGCTAGGCATTTTGTCCAGAAGGACAATGTGAGAGACAGTATCAAAAGCTTTGCTGAAGTCCAAAAAGATGACATCTACTGACTTTCCTAGATCAGCTGGGTGGGTTATCCTGTCCTAGAAGAAAATTGGGCCCAACAAGTTGGACTTTCCTCTCATGAAGCTGTGCTGGCTGTGCCCAATGACTGTGTTTTCCTCAAGGTGTTTTTCAATGCCTCTCCCAGGATAATCTTTTCCATACTTTTACCAGTCACTGAAGTGAGACTGACAGGCCTCTATTTTCTGTGGTTGTCCTTCTTGCCCTTCTCAAGACCCAGGACAATGTTGGCCAGCTTCCAGTCAGCTGGGACCTCCATGGATTCCCAAGACGGCTCAAAAATTGAGAGAGGCTTTGCACCATGACGATCCTCAGATGAATCTCATTGGGCCCCACAGATTTGCAGGGATCCAGCTGGAGTGGCAGATCCTACACAATGTCAACGTCAACTGGGCATTGATCAGCCTCACAGTCATGGTCCTCCAGTTCAGGGCACTGACACCCCCTTGGCCCACCTTTTCTGTCATTCTCATCTTAGGGTACAGGTAGATCTCATTCCTTGGGTTGCTTGTAAAGATGGTAATCAACACCAGAAGACACAGATGATTTGTATTTCCTTCCTAGCGGTCTTTAGCAAAATCACTTTGCAGGCCCTGGAGAAGGAATTGAATTGCTACTGTACAGTGAAAAAAAAGATTTGCATATATTTTATCTGGGGAAAGTAAAATAAAAGGCTTATAAACACCTGGTGTGTAAACCATGCAGAAGGGAAGTAATATAACTGAGGAGTAACAGAGCATGCAGGTAGAAATGCTTGAGTCCCAGTAATGTAATCAACTAAACTTATTTGTCTCAGCTAGCAGCAGTGTGTGCTCATAGCTCAAAAACAGACGGTGAGTCTATGTGACAGCAAAGGAAGTCCAAGTCTGCTCACTTTCTAAATAGGTATGTGTTCTGTACATATATATTTATATACCTGCACGCATATGTCTGTCTTTATATTAAGCTAGGAAAAGAAAGGCAGGAAATTTTGATACAAACCATGAGAAAATCAGTTTTACAGAGGGAACTGCCACACCAAGTGCTGATCATAGATATATATCTGTGTCTATATATCACTGAGTGAAAGGAGTCACACTTCTAGACACTTAGCTCTAAGAAGCCTAATGGAAAGACTGTACAGGATCTCAAATGTGTTTTTGTGATGCAGAGAAAGATATGCTAGTATGAGAGACCCTTCCTTTAATAAATTTACAGGCTGTTGTGTTTTCAGTTTTAATTTTAAAAATATTTCTTACTAAGGAATCATTTCAATTACAAGATAGTTGAGCTCTTAAGCCACCAGCTGAAGGCTTGGAACAGGGATTGCAAAAAAGAAGCAGTCTGAAAATCATGTAAATGGAATGAGAGGAAATGAAGACCAATCTGTTGAGCAATGAAACTGAGTGGAGGGGAACAGACTTGGTAAATATCTCAGTAGATGTGAAAGGAAAGGGGGAAATATTTTTGTGTAATGAAGAAACAAGTAAAACATCAAAACCAATCTTGCCATTTGTTGTATGCGCTTCTTAAAGCAATGTTTTAAACTACAGAATGAAATAAATAAATATTTGAGTGTTAATTTTGGAAATATTTCCAAGTGGCTTTTACCTGATGTCTTAGTGATGGGAGGTAACATAAGGAAACCAGAAAGTTTCATCTGAGTTTTCACTTGTGAAATCTTTACTAGGAAGCAGTCTGATGTGTAACACATCTTTAGACACATTACTTCTTACCGTGTAAAATTTTAAGAAATTGCTTGCCTTGCAATAGAGAGATTTGAGTTGTGTTTCTCAGTGAGGGTGATTATTTTTGATAAGATGTCAAGAATGTTTTTTCAGACTATTTGGATAAGCTGGGCACAAGGCTGCTTCTCATGTAATTTATTTACTACATATTTCTTTGAAAATATATAATGAGTCTGAATGCATTTATTCAAGTCTTCCTACTCAGAACAGGTTCTTTGATTTTATACATGTGATGCAACATCTTGGGTCAACTGTGGGTTTGATCCCTTTTCTAATAGGCTCAGAGGTAAATTTGCCAAAGCTATGTAGTATCTTCATGGAAAATACCTAGAATGTTTTGTGTAGACAAGTTTTAATATTTTTTCTTGCTATATTAAAAAAACAAAAACAAACCAAAAACCAAAACAACCAAAAAAACCCATAACAAAACAACAAAAAATCCCAAATCAACCCCACAACTAACCAACCAAAGAAACCTCAAAGAAAGTATTTTTAAAAATTTGTCAGTGAAATGTACTGTCAGTGAAATGTACTGTCAGTGAAATGGACCAGCACTTAAATCATGAACCTGGGTGCTGGTCATTACTTGTCAGTGTCATTAGTGTGAGATAGAGAGCCAAAGAGAACCCTGAGAATTTGAGGTTCTAGAGTTCAGACAAAGAGAATTTTCAAGAAAAGGTGAGTTTAGGCAAGTCAATATAATTTTCTTCAGAATGGACAATAACTGTAGTTATGACTCTCTTCTTCTTCCAGCTCTTAGGACAAACTAGAATTAAGACGTTGTGTTTGAAATTGAGTGGTTTTAAATACTATCAAATTCAGATTATCACGTAAGCACTGAATTTTGATCACTGTATTTCTGCTATACTTTGATTTCAAGGACCTGCGTAAGTGGCACCTCTGTTGACAAGCTCAAGATGCACCTTTAGGTTTTTATGATATGTTTCCTTCTAGCGTTACAGGCCTTTTAATGGAGTTTTCTAAAGTCAGATTTTTATCAGCTATCTAATTTATCACAGCTTAATGGTAGTTTTAAAGAAACGTAGCCACAGTTCTTGACGTTGTTTGTCATTTTACAGGAAATTATATGTATCTCCAACTGCCTTATGACATGAATTTGCAGCTTCCTAGGATCTGATCCTGTGAAGAGTTTAGCTGCTATTAAGATTAGTAATGTTATTTACCTCTCCCAAGTGTAAGAGTTTTCAGGGTATTTATTGAAGTGGCTTTATCCAGTTTTGTTTCTGTACGAGTCATGCAGTTCATTTTCAAGATTTAAATGCACTATTTGTTATTTTAGCTTTCACTAACGTGTCAAGTGTATAATTTTCAGAACTCGTCTGTAGCTCTATTTCACATTTGATACTTTCCTACCTAGGAAGGGAAGCTGCATGGTTTGTGCACGAATATTTGTATTTTTTCTGCATCTCTATAAATTTGAAAACAGTGAGATGAATGAAAGTAGTGAGCCAGAGAGGACAGTGTGTGCGATACTAGCAGAAATTTACTATTCAGTTTCCTCTTAAGACCCGATGACTTAAAGGATGCAGTCCACACTCACTTCAGTCAGATCTATAACACTCAGTAACACCGGAGGTTTAGGTTTTACTACTTTATGGAGGCCTTTTGGTTTATTCCCAGAACAGTGTATAAAACATGTGAGAGTACTTACAAATGCGCCTCTTAAATTTGGATCTTTCACTTGTTTTGTTCTTCTCTGGCAAGAAACTGCACTACGGGAGAGCCCCGGGCAGGTGCTGTCGGGGTGCCCGCCTTCCTGAAAGTGTCTCTGCTCCGAGTAGAACAGACAGTTCCCTCAGCCCACCAGAGGCCCGAGCCTGGATGTTGTAATCAAAGCCTCACCAAGAAGCGAGAGAAGACACTTCGTGTGGAAAATCCAGCTGGGTTTATTGAAGGAGGAAGGCGAGGGTCCGGGACACGGGCAAGAGAATAACTGCAGTTGAAGAGTCCAGGGACGAAGAGCAAAGAGCAAGGGAGGAGTTTGTGTATAAACCAGGGAGCAACAGGAGGGGCTAAGATACAAACTGTCCAATAGGGAAAGGAACCGGGGGATGAGTTGAAATGGGGTGATTCAGCTTGGACCAGTGAGGAAGCAGAGAGGGTGTGGAATTCTGGGGAAAGCCAATAGGGAAACTGTGGATGCAGAATTTTCCAGAACAGGGGAGTAGACTCCAAATGAGAGACAGCAGTTCACTTCCGTAAGTGAGCAATAAACTCTGGGAGGGTGCCTCATTCCTCTCACCCTAAACTAGGGTGCTCTCCCAAGGCATCTCACCCTTGCCACAATTACCATTGTCTCCCACACTGCACTGTTTCCAGAAGTTGTGTTTGTCTTTCAGATATGTCTGGAACTATTCAGCTTTGTATAGCAATGTCTAGACTATAGTGCAATGAAGAGCAAGTTACATATCTAGCTTAGAAATGCTATTGTTGTAAGGAACCAAACTCTTACCCTTATTCTCTCTTCCCTGTTTGAGCTAGGATTCCATTTTACAATTTTTCCTCTGCTTTTACTTTACTTCAGTGACTCATGTTCTGCCTAGTGCACCCTGAAGCTGAAAACTTGATGCCAAGTTGATTTACCACAGTCATGCATTTATAAAAACTTGGATCTGCTGGTTAGTCAATAAAAGGAAAACTAAAGAAAAAATATTAGCAAATGTGAACAGTTTTGTATGACCATTGCTTGTTGAGAATCATCTTGGTATGGTTGCTTTGATCTCTCTCCCCCTTTTTTTTTCTCTTTACACAGCAGAGCACCATTAAGAAATATCAGATCAAGATATGTGATAATGTATTTTTGCTTTTATTAGTTTGTTGGAAAAATTACCTAAGTATAATAGCAAATAAGTATATTACTGATGAATAGCTTACATAAGAAATGTATAGAGATCCCACAGCTGTAGGAAAGCTATTCTGATAATATTTGTACTTTAATATATAACAAAGAAAATGTTTCAAAGGTAATGTTACATGTGAAAAACAGTCAGCATTCAGCGTTTCTACATGATGTGAAATGATGAGATAGAGGCACACAACTACCTGAGAAAAAATCTTTTATATTTTTATATTGATCTTGTGAATGAAAAACTGAATTTTAGAATCAAAGTCAACCATGACCTAACCACTAACAAATCAGAAGCAAGAGCATTGAATAGATTGCTTCTTCTCCATCTCTGTGATTGAATTTTTTTAACTGCTTAATTTGCTCAACTAGAGCATTATATTTATTATCAGTATTACTTTGAATAATATGTCTTATGTCCAGGTAATATACTGAAGAACAGTGGATTTGCATGTCTTTGGTCTTAGTGTAATCCTTTGTTAATTGCACAGGCTGCAAAAACCCCTATCATTTTCAAATCGCTGTATCATGTTGAAGCTTTTAATTGTTGGTTTGTTTGGGTTTTTCAAGAAAATCTGTTTAGGTTTCTTGTACCTTTTCTGAGTTCACTTGAAGACAGATCAGATTAATCTGAGAAGGCACAGGCTTTTGGCAGTGTAGTGTACGTTATTGCCACTAGCCTCATCATATCTAGCTGGAATAGTGGATTCTGTAGTTGGTCAGTAGTGCTTCCTTTCACATTTGATCCCTCTTTTGAGATGGAGTATCCTGAATTTATATAATCTGCCAATCTTCTTTATAGAGTGCATTGGGTTTGGAAAAGCAGAGGAAAGGACTGCAGAGTCATAGTAAACCATGAGTATAGTCTACAGTTACAGAGTACACTTCTTACTCTCTGTGGGAGATAAGACTTCTGTGCTGTCTCCTGGGGGAGTCCTTATTTTTGAGAAATAAGGACTGATTTCTCAAGTAAGAAGAAGTTTATTTAAGAAGATCTGTCTCAGAAAAAAGGTTTCAAACTATATTCAAGTGTTATTGAAAGGTGTAACTTTTCTCCTTGTTTTGTACCCCCTCATTTGTAGCCTTTAAATATTGTAGATTTAGCAGGGTGTGTTTATTACTATGTAGGAAAAAAAAAAAATCTTCAAAATGTTAATAGCTTATCTGGCAAATTAGCCATAGTAACTCTTACTGCCCAAACCCATGGAATGTTGAATCAGATTTTGTTTCTGTGGAGACTTCTTGTGCGTTTTCTACTGTCCCATAATTTATGATCTGTAACGGAGAAACAATATGCAGATATTTTCAGTCTGGAAGACAGAGGCCCTAGGACTGATTAAAAACCCTCACTTTCATGAAAAGAGGCATCTTTAAAATCTGAAAAATGACAGATTCGATGAGTTTCCAACATCTGCATTTCCATTCCAAGGCAAACACTCTGTATCGTTGCTGTAAAATTACTTCATTGGTTTCCTTTGGGGATAGTCTGGTTTGTGATCTTAGGATAATATGATGAAAATCAGTTGCAGATTACATGAGTTCATGGATGACAGATAAATGAAGACTGGTTAATAGATTGACAACACCTTAATTTCAGGACCTGTCTAAGGTGAAATTAATGCAGAGTTGGGAGCAGATTGGTTGAAAATATGCTCTATACATTTATTGAACTTTATAATTCAAGTCAAGTGTGCAGCCACTGCTGGAGGTCACTGCATCCAGTAGAGCAAAACCCTGTTGGATTACTGTGCTCTCACTGTGGTCAGTTTTCCAGGACATGGGAGAATTGCTCGTCAAGATAGTCAGGTAAACAAAGAGCTCTGAAATTACAAATTGTTGGATCTGTGAAGTCATGGCTGTTAAGGTTGAGTGAATAAATCTAATGGGATCCTAATTGCTACGGTCTTCATAAACTTTCACTCTTCATGAAATGTCAGCGTTGGGCTTAAAGTATGACCAAGACCCTACAAACCAAGTGTTCAGAGATGATATTTTTGGGTGTCTTGCAATTTAAATTCCTAGGCTGAACAATCTATTAGTTGTTTTAAAATGGCATAATCTGTGAGCTAGCTGCAGCCCTGCTCAGACTGTGAGACGTTATTGGAAACGCCTGTGGTATCAACTGTTGGAGAAAATATTTATCATTCTCCTAGAATCATAGAATGGATTGGGTTGGAAGGGACTTTCCCCACCCCAGTCAGGGAATAACTATAGAGGAATCAATTCACTAATGACTGATGTTGCAGAGCCTTTTGTCTTGCTTAAGACTTTTCATCATTTATTTTTATGTTCTTATGTTCATGTCAGTAAGGAAAGGAGAAAGGAAAACTTAATGGCAAAATCAATTCTGATCAAACAAAGGTAGGCAGTCTAAGCATCGTAAATTCAGGAAGCCCAAATTTGGTTTTCATGTAGTACTCAAGAAATGTGTGCATTAGACACAAAAGTTGAATATGGAAATCAGGACTGAATTTATGGCTTTTGGGTGAGTCTTGAATGGGTTTTGATCTTTGGCCTAATTTTTTACACTAACTTTATAAATACATACAAACATATATAGATGTACATAAACAGAAACCCAAACAACTCTACTGATTAATACAACGATGATAAAATATAAATCAAGCTATTTATCTTACCAGAAGGATGTCTTAGGAAGATATGTTCCTCTATGTTCTTTGCAACAGTCAGTTGATCATTCCTAGTAAAGCCTTTTCTGCCTGAAATCCTGTAGCGTTTTTCACCCTCAGTTTCAATTCTTTGACTAGCCAAGGATTTGTCAGGATTGGGAGTGGTAAATCCACTTTCTACTTAGATTTTTTTTTTTTTTTTTTTAATATAGTGTAAAGATGCACATGAATGCACCTATTGCTCAAATTTATGAAATTATCTTTTCCCTTAAAAGATACTGCATCTTTTTAAGGAGCATTTAAACTACATGTTCATGTGGAACAATCTGAGAGGAGCACGACTCTACCTCTAGGCTGACTTTTATATACAGCTGGTACAAGGCATGTGCAGTGGCTTTTGAGATCAAGTTTAGGCCCATGTTACATCTGGCTAAAAAATCTACAGATGTGTTCTGGCTAAAATGTCAGAGAATAAAAGAAGAGCTATTTTCCTTGTGAACTATGAACAAAGAACTAATTTTTTTATCTATAGTTAGAATCATTAACAGTATAAGTCATCTAGGGAGGTTCTGTGAAGTGCTTTCATGGGAGGAATTAAAGGTGCCACACAGTGTTGATACAAGTGTGAGCAGTCCTACAAGATAGCTTAATCTTTTTTTTGCCTTTTGGCTAGGATAAGCTTGGTTAATGCTTCTGTGGTGAATGCAGCTGCTTGGAGAAAAGCAAATAGAGGAGACAGTGACTTTTCCTGATGATATGAAATACAAAGCACTGTGTCAAAAGAGGCCTTTTTTTACTTTAATAATATTCTCAACTTTCAGTAACTCTTAACTTTAAAACAGGAAGAAGCAGCATGGCATTCCCAAGGTATCTGGTGGGTACGACAGTTGACTCCAAACTTTTTGTACATTACAGTTGCATAGGTTGACTTACATTGTCTGTGGCTTTACCCATTTTTTGAATGACTGCCTTGGACCGTATGTCTGTCTTTTCTGAAAGTAGAGCACTGCTTAAAGGGTACAGTTTGTGTTGCAGTTGGGCAATATTTGAAATAGGGACAACATAGAGAATAATGGGGCTCTGCCACCCACAGCAATAATTAAATTTATTAATGTGAGAGAAAAATATCCTCACAAGTTACTTAAGGCTAATGGACTTCTCTTTTTTTTTTCCTGTTTATTTTGTTTTTAGCAGAGTAATAGGCAATGAAAGTACCTAATGTTTTGAGTGTACTTGGTGAGAAAAAACTGAGGCTAACTTTCATCAAACCCCCTTTTTTAATTGAGGAAAACTTCTCCAAAAAGCCTATATTTGAGTTAAATGTTGGAGAAACTTGTTTAACATTCCTAGTGAAAGAATAAGTTGTGAGATTTCGAGTGTATCAGTCAGATCACCCGAGTTCCTTTTCTGAGGAAATTGCTGTGGTCTGTGGGGCCTCCCTGTCCAGGGAGTGGGACTGGAGCACAGGCTGGGAACACTGGGGCATCAGACAGCTCCATGGGACAGGCAAAACTTGGGCAGGATGCTGGCCCTTGTGTGAGGTTTAGGATCAACCTTGGTAAGGTGAACTGGAGTCAGATATGGCTTCAGGATGGCTGTGCACGGCCATGGGGGTGGAGTGGGACATTAGCATTTTCTGCCTGTTTTCTCTGTGGAGCTTGAATGCAACAGTTGGTGTCATTGCACACCCTGGTCCTGCATTAGACAGAAATTACTGTTTTCTGTCTCTTCCATTTCACAGAAATAAATGCTCATTTTACCCTTTCAAATTCCCATTGTCAGTGATGTTTGCAATTTAATGTTCAGCACTGATTCTTTGCTCTATCTGCCAGGTAATTTAGTACACATCACCACTGCTGCTGACAGAAGTGATTGGTTTGAATGGGCAGACTATGAAATTTGTTCTTAGATAATGTATTGCTTGTGCTGTGAGGAAAAAAGGCTCCCTGATGTCAGCCACATGTAAATTCTCAATTGCAAAGAGAAAGGAAAATATTCCTGTTTTCAAAAATAGGCAGAATTTTCATAAGTTGATAAAGAATATTAGTATATTCCTGCTGCGATAGGTACCAGTTTTTTTGTACTTTGTGTGTGTGTGTGTTTGAAAAAGATCTTAATTTTATCTTTGATTTTTTATGGTAAGCTCTCATTTTGGGTATTAATATTGGTAATTGAATATAATAGCACACCTTTTTTCTTAACATAGCATCTTGTATAGCTACCTTTGCACAGAAGAATAGTATGGGCTGAATCTGTGAATTTGTAAATAAGGAATATGTCCATAGAAGAAGAACAAGTATGAAAATTAAACTACGTCTGAAGTTGAGAGCCCTGATAGCAGAACTGCAAGACTGGAATGACTATTTTTAGAATGTCCTGCCTTTTCAGAATGTTCATTTAATCAATTTAATCCTGTCCTCTCAAAATGTCCATTCCTCTTTTTCAGCGTTTTATTTTTTGTGTCCCATGGTTGCTTTTACACTTTTAATAATCTGGGAAAAATACATGCTTAGATTTATAGATTATTGATCCAATGAATGATACTCAATAAAATGTTCATGTCGGAGTACAGCAGGTTTCAGTTTTGGTAGGCAAGAATTTGCCTGTTTCTGACAGCAGAATATGGAAGATTTTTCTTTTCTGTCCCTAGCTCTATTCAGCAAATGTACTTTTGGTACAGTAAGAAGTAGTTTTGGGGAATTTAGCTTTTCCCTTTTTCTAGATATAGTGATTACCCCTGACTATAACCATTATCCCTAACCTTTAATTTCCACAGATAAATGGTTCATTACATATAATTTCAAGGATATGGTACCTGAACTCCTGCTTAACAACTGGCTAATCAGACCAATGCTATCTAAGGTGCGAGTCAGCTTACATGCAAAACTACTCCATTACCAGGAGCCAGATACTTTATTTTTCTCCTTCTTGTCTAAGTCATCCTTTTGCTGAGAGAAGTCAAAGACCAAATTAGCATCTGTAAATTGAGAATGCTGGCATTAAATTAAACAAAGGTTTTGGGTTTGAAAATCCTACGAAAGCAGTTGCCTGTGATTACTGCAGCTGTACTGATTTACTGTATGAATTTAAAGAACTAAACAGCTCTCAGCATGTTCTCATAAGCACTCAGTGAATGTTGACTTTGTTGTATGCTTATAAAGTGCTTAGCTCTGATAGATCCATATTTCTTGCATCATGAGCTGACCTGTGGAAGGCATAATGACTTGGAGCATTTACACTTTATTCATGTTTTAAGGTCTAATTGATATTCCTATGTTACTCTTAAATTTCTGAATTAGCCAGTCTATTGTAAAGAACTTCCATTAACTCAAAGAACCACTGAAGTGCCAGGAGTAAATAAGACTGCCAATGCAGTGGTGGCATGTCAGTTTAAAACAGGTTATGATTACAGCACTTTCTGTGTATCAGCTCAACTCCCTGAAGAGAGATCCTGAACTCTACCTCTTCAGGGAGTTTTGAAGAACATCAGACTAATGTTGTATACTCAAGGCTTGACAAAAAGGTGATGATAGTTACAATCATCATTAAAGACTAGGGTGGGACACCTGTGAATGGGCATTTAGACTTAGGTGGAAAGACTGCAAAATGGATAATGTGACCATTTTGTGGAACAAGTACTTAAAACATAATTTAATTATCTCTGATCTACTGGAAACTCGATTTGAGTGGCCTAGTTTCCAGAGAATGGGAAGGTGTTGCCCTGAAAGGTGTGCTTGAGACAAGGTTTAGGTACTGGGAACTTCTGAAACCCTTCTGAAAAAGCTGTTCCTAGCTGTTTCCTGCAAGTGTGCAAAGCCCTGGATCACTGAGGCAGACTTCTGGCCTTCTTACCTAGGCCCATTTATTTTCTCTTTGTACCAAATCCCTTTAAATACTGCTGCCTGAAATGGGAATTACCAGATATGTCTGGAATTAGATATTAATGATTCTAAGTATAAAGCTGCTCATTCATAAGACCTTACTTGCTTTTTATGTCTTAATTGTATTTGACTTTCACTCTAAATGTGATAGCTTTTCTCATTTTGTGTACGTGCATTCAGGTATTACAGCCTTTATGCTTTGCATGACTACTGAGAGTGAGGACATGTCATCTGTCTTTCAGAGGTGAAATGTTCGAATCTTGTTAATCACACTTTAAGTGAGAAAATACACAATAAGAAATGCTGTTCTTTGAACTCAAGGACTTAGTCACTTAACTGTTGAATAGTCTAAATCAGTCTAAATAATTTTCCTACCATTCATTTTTTCATATTCTTTTTCATGATATCTCACAAGAGTCTTTTATTTGGATCCCTAATAGAATATTTTTTTAAAGTTACTTTGTATTGAGACCAGTCCTCATGTATGCCCTGTGGAGGGCAACAAGCAATTGCAACTCGTATGGGCACATCCATGTGGTCTTTGAAATGTCCATGTATTCTGATATAATCCCCTTCCTGTTCATGTTAGTCTTGGTAATATCCTTTTTATCACTGGGAAAGGGACAGGATGTATAAAACATCATCAAATATGCATTGCTTATCAGGAATAATCAGTAGGCAGCATTATTGGATTTACTTACTCTGATGGGACAGCTGATAAGCCTTTTCTGGTCAGCAGCCCTCAGGGATATGAGGAAGTCAGCCTCTATTTTTCATTGAAAGGGGCCAATCTATTATCTTTGCTTTGACTTTTTCAAGTCTTTCTCGGTCCTGGCTCATACAATTCGTCACACCTTGAAATAACATTTTCAGCAAGAATAAGCCAAGGTCATATCGTAGTGCACTGGGGTGCCAGTGAGACAAAGTGCTCTTGAACCAACCTCCCTTCTCAGTTGGCATGTATTCTGGGATTAGGGATGTCTCATGAAGGATGCTTAGTATGTAAAGCTGAATTTTAAAAATCAGCTTCAAAAAGTCAACAGTCTTTGTTGTTCTGAACACTAAATGATGGATAAAATGCTGCTTTCTATTAGATCTGATTGTGCAGAGCAGAGCTCTGGGCTGCTGTGTGTAATGGGTCATTAAACCCAATGAAATCAACTGTCTTAGGTCAATACTGGTGTTAAGCCATTCATAATATTTGTAACAGGAAGTATTTCATGGTGTCCTTTAAAATTAGAACACTTTCACTGCTGTTTTCCCCCCTTCATTTCTTTATTAATGAGAAGGAACATGTTTGTCATATTATTTCATAGCTTTCTTCAGTTCATGCTTTAGATTTTTTTTAGAAGTTCTTTTTTAGACTGGCATTTTAGTGTTAAAGGGGAAAGAAGATAGTTATGGGCTTGGGATGGGAGAGTTATTTAGTTTCATATATGTGATAAAGCAGAGAATCCAGAAGAGATTTTGGTTTCTTTAAACTTTTTTTTTCCCCAGATGTCATTTTTATAATTTTAAATTTATATCTTAGCACCATTGCACATATACACATCTGCTGTATTTGCTTTCTACTTATTGTATTCCTGTGTTTTGTAGTCTTAAAAACCTGGTTTAAAAGGAATCTCTCTGTCTCTTCTATATCGGTGCCACTGCCCTGCAGCAAATCTGAGGGTGGAGGTTTCATCTGCTGTCCCTTAGCTGCCCCATCCTTCTGATTAACTTTTCTCAAATCAGAACTTTCCTAGCTGAGAGCAGTGACAACAGGTTATAGTTGTAGCATTATGCAGTATGGAGAGAGGCTTCTCTGACGGACAGAAAATTTAACTCCCGTTCAAATAGTTGTAGGCTGGTGTTAAATTTCTGCACAGCTTCCCTTTAGCCTGGCCAAACAAGTTCAGCTTGGGTTTTATGCCCAAAGCACTTAAGCTATTTTAAGATGCTTGTGCCATCTGCAAATGAATACTTTTGTTCTTCTGTGCCTTGTTTTGTTTCCTGTGTTTTTACAGGCTCCTCCTGAGTCTCTTCCTTCTTCCGTTGTTGACGTTTTCAGACACAGTTGAACCATAATTCTGTACTTATATAATTCTATCTGTAATGTCTTTGAAAATTTGTTGTAATCTTTAGGTAGAGAACTCTCAACTAAAGGTAAGACTCTAGGTAGACTTTATGAACAATAAACTTCTCTTTTGAAAGAGTAGGTGTTTTTTGTCTGTAATGTTACCTTCATGGGTAGATACTAATGCAGAATATTTAGTGGTTTGTGGGAAATATTTTTAAGTGAGCTATGTTGGATGGTTTAAGTTATGATAGCTTTCTACTAATGAGCGCATCGAATAAATTGGCAGATAAACAGCAGCTCGCTGTTTTTTAGTGTGTATTTAGAAATCTACCTTATAAATGTCATAAAGATTTTCACAGTAGTGTCTCAAGTTCATTGGCATATTTGTTATGCAGAGTCAGTGGCTGTCAGATTGCTTTCCTCCAACACTTTTCACTATTTTGGCGTGAGCTTTCTTGGGAGATAAAATTTTCTAAAGGAAATATCTCTTTCATCCCTTTTGTGTTTGCTATGAGATAATACAGTGAAAAATTGCCACATAGAGTTCTCTGGCCTATGCTTCAGATATTGGTGATGGAACTATGTTTCAGCTGACCTCTAGTTCTGTGGCATAAATATGAATTTTATTTATGCAAAATGCCACTTAGGGAAAGAAGCAGTATATCAGCGGAGCTCAGAATATACAGCAAGTGAGCTCACAAGGGCTCCCTTTTTTACAGGCTCCTAAGTCACAAGAGCTCGTTTTGTCTGCAAGGAATGTGTTAACAAACTCAATGGCAGTGATTAGGAATTTTCAGTTCCACACAAACTGTTTAGCACACCTTAGGTGATGGCATAGAAAGAACTGTCTGACCTCATTGTCTCCCACTCACTACCTCTGCTATATGCAGCCAGTACAAGTCATTAACAGAGAGTTTGAAAAGGAGCCCTAAAGAGTAGTACCTTTGTGCTGAGATAAAGGGATAAAAAAGCAGCCAGAGCAGAAGGCTGGTGATGGACTATGTGTGGTGGGCACATCCCAAAAGGAATGTTTGAAGTTCTTCAGAATCACAGTGTGTTTTTACAGTGCAAATGTCTGACATTTCTTTTATGTTAGGTCTGAGTGAGGAATATCTAGAATACAATCTTTTAAGGGAAACACTGGAAATGGTAAAAAGTCATATACTATCTTGATAAATCTTGCAGTATTACTACTTTGGGTTTTTTGTTTGTTTGTTTGGGTTTTTTTAAAAACTCCATGTTGAAATGAATTGCTAAACCTCTACAGAAATACAGTTTACTTTGGGCTTCCATATTATCTTCTCCTGGTATAATGCTGTATTTGTTATTTACCAGTGTAAGAAGACTGGCAATTTCAGTTAGCCACAGAAGAAGGAAGACTATTTAAAAATGCCAGGCTTTTTTTTTTTAGTTTTAAAACAGTCAAAACCAGACTCAAACAGTCAAAACTCAAAAAACAGTCTGTGATTTTTTGCTTCACTCCAACATTCATTGTATTATTCATCCTAATGCTCTTCTGGTAAGGTATCACTGGTGTAACTTTCTGCACTTTGAGGAGATTTTTAGGTACTAGATATATATTAGAAAAAAAAATTATGTACTTTTTTATCTGTTTCTTTCACAATAAGATATTCAGGCTGCTTTATCTGCCTAAAGTGATTTGGAAACATTAAAAAACACAGCTTCAAAATTTCAGGGTTGATGACATTGTAGATAATTGCTTGCTGTTTAAGTATAATTGATCAGTTTTTCCATGTTGAAGATGGGGATGCTTTCCAATGGCACTGTTGAGGTGAAGAGTTGCAGCTAGCCTCCACTCTGCTTCCAAAAAAATCCCATTGTATGCATTAGATAAAAGATCTACTTAAGGAACACTAAAATTGTGTTCTCCAAGAATAAAAAAATATAATGTGCAAAAACCTATGCAGTGCTTCACCTAATGTAAACGTCTGTTATTCAGTTTACCTTCTTGCTTCTGTAAGTCTGATCACCCATATTTTGACCAAAATACATGTTTTGATGAAAACATAGATTTCAGGAAGGATACGGCTTTGATTACAGCCTACTTGAGTGTCAGATGCTGCACAAGATTCCTATTATAATAGTAGTATCTGTAGTTCCACAAGTACTGAATGAAAATACTAAGTTGTTGAATTGCTGCTTTGCTTTTCAGGCTGAAAGCTTTAGTAGGTGATTTGACATGTTGTTTCCGTATATGCTGGAAATAACTGTAAACTTTCTTTCCTTCTCCCCTCCACTGAAAAACAGTGAAAGCAATTATGGGTATAGTAGACTTGAATCCCAACATTTTAATTGAATTTGAATCAAATTGTTTGTTGATTTGTTTCCTCTAAACTGCTATGATTCCTTAAAGGAATATGTGCATGGATTAGACTTCCTGACTGACATCCAGAATTGTGTGCCAGTTAAACCTTTGGATGAACCACTTTGTCATATTTTAGGACAAAAGCTCAAAGGCAGGATGACAAACAGAGGGGAACAAATCATAGAGCACTACAGAAATTTAAGTGGACTCCATACAGTCTAAAATCAGGTTGACACAGGTGGTGATGCCTGCAAATGGGAAAATCTTCATTTTGATCCAAAAATTTTGTCCTGGCATTTTTAAACCTTCTGACTGTATGTAAATGGAAATCCTGATGGAAAACGAAAATGCAGTTTGAAATGTTGGATTTTCTCAAAGACCAGGAAGTATTAACTTTTAATCTGCTTTGATTTTTTTTTGTTTGTTTTGTTTTGGGGTTTTTCTTGTCAGTTGTTAGATTTTCTGGATAATTTAGAGCATTACTATCCCAAGAAAGTCAGAACTGAGAACAAGTAAATCCTGGCACCATGTTAATCATACATAATATTTCTGTGGTTCTGTACCACCAGAAGTGATAAACATGTATTATAGCTATTTGAAAATCTTAGCTGATGTTTTGAGATGAGAAACTTTCAGATTAAATGTAGCACTTAAGATAAATTTATTTTAATGATGGGATGGCTGTAAGTTAGAAAGAGAAGGAATTGGAGCAATTGTTGAGGCAACGTGGCCGCACCACGTGGAACATAAAGACTTGGTAAGCCTAGGATGGATTTTGCCCAGGAGGAGGAGAAGTTTCCTGTATGGGAAGCAGCCATAGTTGGCAGTGCAGTGCCGCTGGCGGGGATCCTGGTGCGAGGGCAGTGCCACAGATGCGGCGCACGTCCAGCTCCCAGCTGTGCCGCCTCCTCTGGCATTGCTGCGGCGCTCCGGGCTCCGCGCCGTGCCGGGGCCGCATCGCCCGCCAGAGTCCTTTCAGGGCGGGAGGCAGGTACAACAAAGGCTGAAGGAGTAGGAGTTATGGTGGAAGGAGACCTACCTGTCCCTCTGGTAACAAGCATCCCTGGATAGTAATGGTTTTGTAGTGATTTGCCTCGTGAGAAATCTTGATGGTAATTGTGCTCTCTGAGCACAAGAGAAGGCCACTGAAATGGGAAGAAGTAAGGGAAGTTTGTGCTTTCTTGGATGTCATATGATTTTTATTTTCTTTTTTGTGCTCAGGTTTAAAATGCTTGTAAGTTTATTTAATGATGTGATTATGGAATTTACTTAATATTTATTCCCCATTATAATAAATTTATTGCCCATCTGTACTCCATCTTTAGTTGCACGTAGTGACAGATAGCTCTACTCCACAGCATATTGATGGAAGTGCTTGTTACGGACAATTTTCCTAAACTGCAAACTCAGAATGAATAAATAGGCCAGGAAAGAGCTGCAATCTGAAAGTTTTATCTTCAAGCTACTCCGAATTCTAGGAAAACAATTTCTTACATTGTTTTCTTCAATTTCTGGTGAAAAAGCTATGCACATGTGGCATTTGTGTACAGCTTAGTTTAATGTGTAGTGTATCCTAATTATGTTTGTACTATTATTAGTACTTTATCACTTAGACAACCTTTCTGAGGGGACTTGAGCAAGAGGAAGTAGACTTATGACCACCTAGTGTGGAAGAGGAAAAAGGGAATCCTTCCCCCCAAGCGCAACCCAGGGAGCTTCTTTCCTCTCCTGTTGCACATGCGTGTATTGTTTTTCCATTTCACAACAGTACATATCAGTATTTGCCATGTACCTTACACTTCTATGCATAGCTTGGACACAAGGCACTACTTTTTGCTTCATGTGACCAGTAATTAGTTGTTCTTCTTGACTGATATGCGAGATGGACATGGGACATTGCTAGTCTTCATAAACTTCTTTTTTGAATAAGTTATTGGTGTAGTGTGATTTAAAATCTGTTTGCTAGTTGCTGATGCTGGACTGTGGCATTGCTAAGGTATTGAGCATTGATGACGTTATTTAGTCATGTCTTCAGTCATGAGCTTCATGATGACATTATTTAGTAGAGTCTTGTTTTTCATTACTTGTGTTATAGCCAAGTTCAATCCCTCTGCTTTTCTTGCAGCCAAAGAAAAATTATTTGAGTTCTTGTGTTACTGAGTAAGATGTCTCTATACTAAAGGGTTAAACTGCTCTGTAGTGGCTGAAAGTGGAGGAATTCTCTTAATTAGGAGCTGCTTTAAATACATTCTCACAGGGATTATCAGCATTTCAATGGGGCAGTTTTTTCAGTTCCCTTCCCAATACCTGGATTAGTATATCTGCCTGAAGTTTTTACGATTCTTAGTTCCTGTCACAGTGTCTCTAAAATACAGTATTTGGTTTATATGACTCACTAGCTTTGAATAATTCATTTCTTCATTGTTTATATGTATTCTTCTAGTAATTTAAAAAGATTTTTTTCCCCAACTTTGACTAATTCATTAGCTTGCTTTTTTTGAGCCAGTGAAAAACCAGGCAAGTTAATCTAGGTATTAAGCTTGTTTTTTTTTTTTTTTTTTATCCTTAGCTAGTAAAGAGAACGAAGAGGTGATGTAATTCATGGTGCCTTAGTTCCCAAACAGGAAACAGAATCCACGGAGCCGTTGACATATAACGGCTCAGAATGTCGGTACTTGGCTGTACCTGCTAAGTGTGTATGTATGTGGAATAAAATGTACTCTCCATGAGGGCTGGGCAGGATTTCTCCTGGAAGCTGCTCTGAACATGAAGGTTACCATGTGTCATCCTGCAGAGTAGGAGCTGCTTGTGAAACAACCGTGCATAACTTCAGATAATGTTTGGATCAGCATGGCTGTGGGTGGTAGAATCAGGGACCCTGATACCTATTGAGAAAAGGAGCTATAAAAAAAACCTGTCAGCTGAGGTAACATAGACAAGTCATATAACGTAAAAAAACTTACTGAGCTGTGAAGACTGACATTTGCATCATAAAATCAGGCTTTGTTTAACTAAGTTAATGCATTTTAAGCTTGTTCTGTCTTTTGGTGTAATAAAATAGGAGCAATGAATGATTAAAATTGAAAACAGAATGGATTCCATTTTTTAAGCCACATCAGGTTTAATTTGGTGGATATATTAATTTTTCATTTTGTCACTGCTGAAAGCAATGAAAGGTTTTCATGAACACTGTGCTTAAAGTTTGACCTTCACATTCAAGTAATTTGGATTGTGCATTTAATGCAAAGCAATTCTGAGATCCTGAATGGAGTGTCCCTTTCTTCCCACCTCCTTTCCTTCTACAAAACTAAGGGACCTTTCCTCCCACCATTTCAAACTAGTGGTTTTTGTTGTTGCTATGAAATTACCGGATAGCTTGGGCGATGAGAACAATACCAAATTCTCCTTGTGCTTTCTCTTCTCCCACCACTTCCTCTATCTCAGCAGTGCCATTTCACACCCTATTTATATTCCCTAAATTTCTGCTGTGATATAGCTCCTTTCTGCATGAAAAATCGTATGGATTTTTTTTTTACTTGGGCAAAAGTTTTTCCTAACTTGATTAAGCTAATGATTCATTTGGTGATTTTTCCAAGTGTCCCTGTTTCCCTGTTATAACATCTCTCAGGTGAAGAGAAAAAGAGGTTAAATTCTCAAAGTAGCCAGTACTTAGTTGATTGGTTTGTTTACTCAGAAAACACTTACCTGAAACCTAATTGACACCTATGTCTGCATCCATGGAACCTTTGATAAATCCCAGTCCCTCCTTTTCTCTATTCTTTACTGTCCTTTTATGCAAGCAAAATTGCTTGTTTTGACTGCACAGTAACATCATTTTAAAATAACTCCTCAGAGAAATTTTCCATTACCTTAGGTTCATACTTTTTTGCATTAATCTATATTTACAACTTTGTTCATAGTGTTAACAAGAAGATAGAACCCTCCAAGCAGGGAGAATATTTAGTAAACTCCAGAAAATAATTTAAGAGGCATGTTGTGGGGCAGAATGACCAAAAGGAGTATGTCTTATTTTCTACTAAAATCAGAATTTTGTGGCTGTATCCATCAAAAACCAGAAGTTTTCTCTTCTTCAAGGTTGGTTGAAAATTCTGCAGATCAAATTAGAAGAATGTCCAAATGATCACGCTGGCTACATTATGGTGATTGTGGAATACTTAGAATATAGCCTGAAATGTTCTTATACTTGCTCTGTTAGGAGTTGCTAAAGCTTAGAGGCGTATCTTGGCACTAGAATTTTCCACTGACCTCGTTAGTATAACCTCTTCTCCTGTTCTGTCCTACAGTGGGTTTGTTACAGGTCATAAGTTTTGATAATTGTAGTGTGTGTTTTACATTATTTAAAAAATGGGTAGTATTTACTTAGCTCAAATAATGGTTAAAACTTATTCTTGAAGCACTTTGTGTGTGTTGGCATGTGGGTTTTTAATTTTAATGATTAGAAATACAATGCTTTCGGGTACTGGAGTAAAAACTATTGTGATAGAATTCTTGTAATATGAGTTACCTCTGAGACTGCAGGACCAGAAGTACTCTACACTCAGGCAATCACTGGTGAATTTTCGGTAGGCAAATTGCAGTTGCAGTGCTTAAATTGGTTTAGGGCACTAGGGAAGACATCTTAAACATTTTAATAAATGGGAGGAGTTTTAATTCTGTTTTATACCTACACCAAAAGATAAATTTCCCAGTGAAATTACATTCTTTTATGAAGTAGAGAACACCATGTTCGTGTATGCATGGCTTCCTGAAATTTAATTTAACCTTCCAACTGCCTTGTATAGCAGCCCACCAAATTGTGCTTTGCCCAACTTGCTTACTTCAGCAAGACAAATACCTGAGACAGTATTGTCTGTATTATTATTATTAAAAACTCAGATTTTTTTTATTTAACCTAGGATTTCCTACCAAAAGCAGCACCTAATATCCATTTTCCACACTTCTTCTAAATATTTCAGATCTTTCTAGTGACTCCTCACTCTTTTATCTTTCTAGTTATTTTTCCCCAGCAGCTTCCTTTCCTCCCCAGCAGGTGCCAACTTGGCACCGTGCAGGCTTCCTCTGAACTTGGTGCTGTGGCTGTTTCCAAGGCTGTTTAACAGGGAGCTCTTATGTGAGCAAGTGCAGCTGGAATTTTGCTCTTCCTCCTGCTCTCCTCGGTGCCCCCCCCTCTTTCCCCCGGCTCTCTCGGCGGCAGCAGCGGTGCCCTTGCAGCCTGCTGAGCCGGAGGGGAGAGAGCACTTTGTCACCTGCCAGGAGCCAGCCTCACGCCTGGCTAAGCAGGCTGGCACGGGGGCTTGGAGAGATGCTCCCTTCAATTAGGAGAACATGCACCACACAGGGCTGCACAGGAGCTGCACAGAGCTGCCCTGCAACTTTTCTAGATGAAATGGCACACGCAACAGCCACCAGTCTGCTCTCTCCTTTGCATTTCCTTCTGCAAGAGCTTCAGAATGAAATCCAGTGTATCTCATGAACTGCACAGGGACATTATTTCTGCCTTGGTTTAAAAGCAATAAGCTTCTGCAGCAGCTGATGGGACAACCGAGATAATGAATCTATTCAGGAAGAAATAGCAACAATGGTCTTGGAACAGATTACTGCTTTGGTGTCAAAATGGAGTAAAATGGCACTACTGCCTGTTGTTAATTTTATTGTTCTCTTATTGTATCTAGACTTTTATAAAATGGCTCTATGAAGCTTATCTTAAGGAAATAAGATGTTCAAGCACAAGAAAGAGATAACAAAAGAGGGATGGATATATTATCACTTGTTGCCAATTTTGTCTATTTGAGAGCAAAGTTTTGTTATATCTTAATCATTATTAACTAAGGTATCTTCACAGCAGATAAGTAAATTTTTATTAGAAAAGAGTAAGCCTTAGTTTTAAAATAACCGCTAATATGAATTAAGGAGTAGCATTAATATAAGCTTTAGTATTGCATTTTTGGAGACAGTAGAAGTCACAAGGATGTAAGTTACTTACCCAGAGTTTTATAATAAATCAGTGGTAGAGAAAGAACAGGCAAGCATCCAGGCACTGATAGTGCTTTTGTGTAGAGAGGCTGGAGAATGTCTGGAAAGTGAATCCTTAAACAACCTGTTTCTTGCAATCTCATTCTCTTTTCTTTCTTGCACAGTAATTAGGGAAGGGAGGCTGGGGAGAAAAAGAGAGGATTAATAACTTCAGAATTTACTCAGATTGCACAGATACCAGTGTGAAGTTTGCATAGATGTAACTGGGGAAGCAGTGCAGTCTCAGTGAGAAAATCTGCAATGTTATGAGAAGCACCAATATCAGCAAAAGTGTAGGTTAAAGTGCAGCTCGTGTTTATTGTGTGTGTCTGTGGGTAATCATGCATATGTGCTGTTGTCAGTGATGGAGAAGGAATAGGATATGCAGAACCTCAGCACAGCATATACTGCTCTCTCTAAGCAGTGAGACTGTTCTAGGCTTGCCAGTTGACTCCCTCAGATTGCATCTCCCTCACTGCCGCTCTTTATCACTGCCCTCTTTAATTTTGTTCCCTGCACCTGATTAAGTAGAGAGTTTACAGTGTTATATTTTACCCTTAGTGGTGTCTGGGCTGCCTGTTGGGAAAGTTAAAGGGTGTGCATCAGGTGCTGTTCTGCTTGAACTGTGTGGTATTTCAAAGAAGTTGTTTAGCTTAAAATAGGAAGAGATTAGGATCAGAATGTTTGATTAAGAAGGCCAGTGGTATTATGGGGTGCCAGCAGGTAGGGGCAGGTGATCCTGCCCCTCTACTCAGCCTGGTGAGGCCTCAGCTGGAGGGCTGCATCCAGTTCTGAGCTGCTCAGGATAGGAGAGACATGGAGCTCTTGGAACAGGTTCAGTGGGGGCTACAAGGATGGTTAAGGGACTGGAGTGCCTCTCTTGAAAGGCTGAGGGAGCTGTGCTTGTTCAGTCTCGAGAACAAGACTGAGAGGGGGGAACATCGGCAACACTTTTCAGTATCTGAAGGGAGGGTGTCAAGAAGCTGGATCCAGGCTCCTCTCAGTGTTGCCAAGCAATAGGACAAGAGGCAATGGGCAGAAACTGATGCACAGGAAGTTCCACCTCACCATGAGGAAGAACTTCACTGTGCATGTGACCATAGACTGGAGCAGGTTGTCCAAAAAGGTTGTGGGGTCTCCCTTACTGGATATGTTCAAGAACTGATTCACTGATCACAAACATGGGAAGAGACTACTCTGCATATGCATTTTTCTATCTCAAAAACAAACTACAAACTTTTCCCAGAAAGCATATTCACGGCATGATGGTTAAGTCCTTGGATTCTGGGCACAGGAAATGGTAGTACTCTTTTCCTTCACCTTTTAGACCATTTCACCATTGGTTCCCTTGTTTGTAGGAAATTGAAATTTGTTTCAAAACTTAATTTTTTAAGTTATGCTTTGCTAATAAAAACAGAAAACCTCCAAATGAGGTTTTTCTTGTGTGTGTTTTCACTTGTGTGTTTTCTGTGTACAAGTCTGTCTACAGAGATTTGAAACTACTTAGCCTGCTTTTGGATTGAAGGGATTGAATACAAGCAGTGCTGACCAAACCAGCATCAAACTAAGATTAAGCTTCTTTTACCAACTCAAGGTGTAGCAACCCGAAATATCTGAGTCTACAACTTTAAGTCAAACTACTCTGCTCATCAGAGATTTCAACCCATTCTGTAATGCTAGGTTCTATTAATAAGTGTATGGAGATTATTTATTGAATTTTGACATTTTGATCTTTGTGTAAATTTACCTATTCTCATTACTGCTATTCCATTGGTCTGCATGTTATCCTGAGAACACACTTGAAAATCTTTTTTTCATAGGTTCAACAATCAAAATACCAGATTCTGGAATAACTCAAGAATATCTGCCCACTAATAGGTACATTGTAATATGTGTATATCTGTTTAATTTATCTACAGTGAAAGAATAATTACATAGGTTTTCAGCAGTTTTACAGTCATCATGAAACATATGAGTCATGCACCATCCATGAGAGAATAGAGAGGATATATAAGGTACTATTATGGTATCATACTCTGGTATTTCTGCTAGGCTTTATACCAAATGCACTATTTGGTTAAATTCTTATTCTCTGTTGGAGTAGTTGTAGCAAAAAATCTGTTTTTGCAGCTCTCCTGGAATTTTCTGAGAGTCAGAAAATAGTACACTCCTTTATCACTGCTGCCAAAGAAAGAATACATGTCA
>WAAG01005063.1:1425-16722 GCA_013390105.1 Tichodroma muraria
GTAATATATAAAAAAAATCTCAGATATGGTTTCAGGAGGAAAACCTTTTTAAAGCAGGAAAGCAGCAAATAAACAAACTACTCCAAACATCTTAGAAGAAGAGGGAGAGGGGAAGACACAGAGAGAGAGAAAGAGAGATGAGTAAAAGCCAATAATGGATTTGCCAAGAACAAGTCAATGTATTGTAATTTCCTTCTTTGTCAAAGAAGCAGACATGGCAATAGAAAAGAGTAAGTGCACATCATCTTGACTTATTAAGGCTTTTGACACTGTCTCTCATGACATCCTCTAGCACAAATAGGCTAGGGGAATACAGTCTAAGTGAAACTATTGGAAGATGGGTAGAGAACTAGTTGGGAAAAAGCCTACACATTCAAGCCCAGAAGAATGTCACTGTCAGAGTGAAGGACACAAAGACTGGGTAGTGAGATCTGCAACAATCTGGTTTCACCTCGGGTCTCCTCCTGGTGAATAATTTTCTGGGCAGCCTGAACAAGGGAATGTGAATTTATTGCACTCACAGGTGACAGAACTCTAACAGGGCACAAACTATTTGGGAAGCAGAATTAATCAGACTCAAACCACAACCAGCCCACCTTGCTAGTATGTCTTAGCCATCACTTCAAATGCCAGGGTCTTCCAGGCCCTCCTTGAAGGACTTAGCAAGGCCCTCTGAGAAAAAGGTGGGGAGGAATGGGGGGGGACAACAGAGTTGACTTATGTGTTTGAGGTTACTCTACGTTCAGGAAAACTGTAAAACACATGGAATGCATTTCAGAAAGGTAGATGTGGAGAAAAGAGAGAGGAAAAGAAAAAAAAATGGAAAAATCAACCAAACTGTATTCATAATTGTCATTTTTCCTGTTCTATCCCATCCAAGAGATATGATGGAGCTCTTCCTTAGAAACCGAATAGCAAAGAATAGACTGCAGATAAACACAGTTTATTTGCTCTTATCTATGCGAAGTCATAGAGCCATTATTTCAAAAGTATTTTTATTTGTCTGGTAAAAGATTAAACCTAGTCTCTGTTTATTAAGCGAGCAAGCTTTGCTCACCAGCAGTTCAGCTGAATTTTAAAAGTGAAACAACACAGAAGGAATTCGCTTCCACTTAAACTTGGGCAGGGATGCTTATCTTTAAAGTACACATTACTTTATTATGATTATTGAACGGGTGCTTTACCTGCAGCATTCACTACCCAGAAGCCACTGCTTCCCACAAATGAACTCTAAACATCAGTAACACAGACATGTGCATTTTGCATTGGATTTGGTGAAGCAAATGAAGGAAGCTAATCAAGTCCCCAGCCTCAAGGTTGCTTTTACTGTTCACATCCAGCTGAGCTTACAGCGCAGCAGCAAGCAAAGGGTATAACAAAAGACTTTCACATAGGCGATTAGAAAATGTAATTGGTTGAAGTCATTGTCAGTGCCAACAGGGGCACAAGTTTACGGGACAATTGGTAACAGAACACAAATACTACTTGTGTGAAAACTACTGTGCGTTTAACTACACGGAAATTAGCGTGTAGTGGCAGGCTGACAACACAGTGAGCACCATATCATTACAAGATTATAGCCTTCTGAACCACAAGGCAAGAACACAGGTTATATGCTAATTAGTTTTGGATCCTCTAAAGGTAATTACATGGTAATCTCCACGTAGTTACATGGTGTTTAATAGGAAACCCTATTAACTAATCATATAATTAAAGAGTAATTGCAAGATACTCCTTCCTTGTGACATCCATGGTGGCCAGATAAATTCAAAGTGATAGAACTTCACAGCATAACCTGTTCCTATTACCAGACTTCAGGGCAACATCATGCCTCTCAAGACATTGAAGTAGATGGGAAAATGTACCAAAAGTCAAGGTGCTCATCATTCGCTCAATACACAGAAAATAGCACCTCATATCCAGAACCACTGTTTGTTTCCACAAAATTACTAGGAAGGGAACCTCACCATGTTCTTGGTTTTTTCCTCACTTGATTTTCTTTCCTTTTTCTCCCCATAGAAAGTACATATACTTTTGTCTATAATTTCAATTTCTGTAGCTTCTCAGTTGCAGTCATCCTGTCTTTTCTCTCAGCATAATTAAGATACATGGAGTCAACTCTTGCTCCATTACTTTCACTTTTTTCCCCTTTTCTTCCTTTAACAAACTTTTCAGAACTTTTGTTACTATTTTTTAATGTGAAAACTCCATCAACTTTTTCCTTCTTTTTTCTTTCCCCTCTTCTGCTTTCTTTTCCTAGGACTCTCATTGTTTCCTCTCCTTTCTGCAGAGGACACTGCCATGCAAATGATAAATAAAGTTATTGAAAATCTCCCCTCAGACTTTCCAAAGCCAGGACTGCAGCCAGCGAGGCTCCTCCATCTTTGTTCCATTATCCGGGCATCGTTTCTGCCTGGCTTCAGCAGAAGTTGCTCACTGCTGCCACAGACTTTTCTCCAGACTGATACTTAGACAACCTTTCGAGTGCTTCCTGACAGGTCACACCACTGGCCACAGCAAAAGCTGCACAGCACAGCCAGCTGGAAAGAGGTGGACAAGCAGTGCAGACCAGCACACGGTGCTGGCCAGTTTCAAAATGCCTCTCACGTGAACTGCTGAAGTTGCAAAAATGGCTTTATTCCAGAGTGGACTGAAAAATTGGAATTTCCCACAAAGGAGCATTAAAAATCCAGTAAATCAAAACATTTCATTCTTGTTTTCACCTTTTTTTTTTATTCTGCCTCTTATCTTGTACCAACTAAAATTAGAGTTATATAATAGCATAATCTACAGCAAAACACAAGTGCAAAAAAGAGATCAAAATCCATGTCCCCGGCACCATTCAGTTTCAATGAACAAACATTTTTCCTATGAAAAACATCTGCCCAGTAGTTTCCAACCATATGCAATACTAAGCCTGTTTCCAGGATTTCCCCAGCCTGTTCGGGATACAGAAATCACCATTCAAAAACGTGAAGCAAGTGAAACATTAGACTAATAAACTGCTAAGAGCACAATGTGCAATCATCCATGACTGTGAAAGGACTATGGACTCTGCTTAGTTTTAGAATACCAAGTCCCATTCACTGCTGTAATGAAGCCCAAGCCTCAAAATGTTGAGCCCCTCAGTAAGGAAAGAAATGCTTCCACCTTTTTTTTTTTCCTTTGACAGAATTCATTCTGCCTAACCAAAGCACAGCACCAGCAGTGGATGCTGTTCCATCCTCACAGTGGGAAACAAAATAAAGATGGGTATGAATTCCGAAGGGAAAGAAAGATCCTGCAAGCTTCACCATGGTAGAACCCCACACTAAGGTAAGAAAGCTATGGGTGAGCACAATATTACAGGAATACTGAGAGACAGGATTAAAATTCTGTCCACAAAATCAGAGCAGAAAAAAGAGAGCAAAAGTGATGATCAGTGGTGTGATTCAATACAACATATCTCTATTTTCACCTTTCACTTTTTTATGTCATGTTTGTTCACTGCTTTTTATACAGGTCTAGAGCTGGATTTATGCAACAATAACCAAGGACCCTGGGGAGTCTGCTGTTATTCTAGAACTGCCTGCTGCAGCCATAAGAGTGAGCTGTGCTGAGAGGGAAGAGAGATCAGGTCAGTGCATAGAAAATACACCAATTTGGTCTTTTTACTATGCTGAGCTTCTCTGACACCTCAGTGGGAAGATACATCTGCTTATGCCCTCCCACCTGAGGGGGTTTGAAGAAACATGGCAGACTGGATCAAGTCCATTGTGCCAGTGAACCAGTGATGCTAGGAAGTGCCAATTCTTTCAGTAAACTTGGCCCACAACCTCTAACTGTGTAGCTCCTAGCAGGGAAAATGCAATGCCTGAAAAGTTTTAAGGTAGAGGTAACATCCTTTGTTAGACCAACTGGTAGAGCTGGAAAGGCTGGACAAGCTTTCAGGTTTCTTCAGTTCTACAGCAACATCAGAATGGTGAGTCTATACTTGAACTTCTGTTTCTTGAATTGCTGTTTCTTGATCAGTTTTTCCCAGCTCTCCCAGATGACACCCTGAGATTCTCCCTCCACCTGCAAACTTGGCATTGCTTACATTGTTGGTCTACTACAACTGCAACAGTCTCAAGCAGAAGCAGCATTGCACTGCCATCACCTACAGTCTGAGACAGCTGTATGTGCAGGTTGGTACCCAGTCAGGCCCAGTGAAACCCCTCAGTTACACCCCACTGTGAATTACAGGTCACAGGGCAAGGGGCTGGATTTTGTGTGAGGGTTATCACACTCATGGCATTACACTCTTAGCGTGCCAAATTATACCATCTGCCCTAACTAAAGAATTTGGGGGGTTTGGGTTTCTTTCTCAGCTAAATTTATCTATATTTCAGTCCTACATCTCCTAGTATAATCCTCCAAAATACAGGTTCAGAGGGCATTGTGAAGCTAAAGCGAAAGGGAGGAAAGTGGGAAAATAATTGCTTTCAAGGCCACTGCTACCTTGGCACTGGAAGGGAAGGGAGGCAGTGGGCAAACCATACAAAGCCCTCCCAAGTCTCACAGCAGGTTTTACTTCCCTATCTCTGAGCACCTCATGGCTGCTCAGAAAGAAGAACACAAAAGCCCGTGTCAGGAGAGTTCCCTGAGAGGGAATGTGACTCTGAAAAATTATGTCTGATTGTGAGGCGTTTTGGCAGTGAAACAAGTCTGCTGGGCCAGCATATTCACACCACACAGCCGTTCCCACGTGCTCAGCATTACATGGGCAGCTTGCTAACTAACAGTCCCCTCGGAGCAGGGGAACCTATTAGCATATGGACTTGGCATCCAGGTTAGTCAGTGCTGACTCAAATGTCTGCACAATTAAGTAAAGTTAAGCAGGAAGCACGAGTAGCTCACAGTATTACTTCAATTTGGAGATAACAAAGACTTATTAATTAAGAACAGCAATTACTACAGTAAAAGAGGTTATGAACTCTTTTTTTCACTATTAAAGTCTGTTTACAAAAAGTCTGTGTGCTGTGCTGACATTGACACTTTTCAGAAAGGCAATTCCATTTTATTAGCATACAGATATAAGCTTCTGAAGCAGATTGTGGCTTAGTAAAAGACACTGGAGTGCAGAGATTATTCTCTTCATCACTGCTTCTCTTTCCATGAGCACTGGGAACATTATGACCCAGTCTCACAACACCCACTTCAGCCCCAAAATTGTGACATTGGTGCCTTCTTTCTCCTCACCCTGTGCAGCTCTGGGTCACTGCTTCTGCAGCTGGGCAGCTGTTGGAAAGCACTGCAGGCTATTATTCCAGATGCAGCCTGGGAGGGAGCAGAAGAGAGGAGCAGCACAGCTCCTCACAGGCACAGAGCATGTCATTCTCTGAGCTCCCAAAACAACTTTTACTCACTGATCTGATTAATTTCAAATATCCATTATCTCATAATTTATTAAATTGTTACAAAATCTCCAGAAACCCTGGGGATATTGTGACTAAGGAGCAGCCAGCAGCTGGTGAAACGTAACAAGTAAGGTCAGAACCGGGTGCACGAATGTCAACGGAAACCTGCTGGAGATTTGGAAACTGGTACTTTTCTTTGTTCTGTGTGAACAGTCAGCCACCCTGGGATCTCAGGCTGCAAGGGACATACATATGGAGGGTACAAGAACCTGATGAACTTTATGAACTGAACTGAAGATCACTCTGAGTCAATATTAGCTCTTGATTTTTTTGCTCTCACCTTCATTTTCATTTGCCTAGAGAATTAGTCACATTAAGAAATATAAAACATGTTTTAAAATACTCACCTTTCTGAGAAGCTGCATTTTAGCCACTCTGGCCTCTTTTTCCCCCCTAGAAATAAAGCCAGAAAATGCCAGTGATGACTGAATTCTCTATAGCATCAGCTGGTGCCAGCTGAAGTCTGTGAGACTTCTGTTTGAGCTGTTTGAAAGGTGTCACAGGAGAGGAACCTTATGGTATCTGAAGTCACCTGTTTTCAAGCTGTATAAAATGCTGCTCCTCACAGTAATTTCTCAATTCTTGCTTAGCTTTAATTAACCCAAATTGTGCAAATACACCAAGAACTCACACGGTCAGTTCCTTTGTCACTCACACAGATCTCTATGTTGATAATGCTCCCTCTGCAATGCTGTGTAGATCAGCAGGTTAGAGAAGAGACTTCAGGATTTAAAATTTTCCATTAATTCACACTGTGCAGAAGAATCAATATTCAGCAAATGTCCAGGTGTCCTGACAGGCCCTATGCAGACTGTGCCAACTTGATAATTATAATTTCTTTAGTAGATATGCATGCATATAAGGAGGTATATCATGCATGAAAGCATATTGGAAACAAAGAGGCGGTAACATCAAATCAAATCTCCAAGTCACAAGGCAGTAACCTTGAAACACAAATCCAGGAGGTGAAAATCTAAGCTCTAAGAAACTGCAACTCAGCATGGAAAAGAAAAAAGTATTGGTAACAGACATCAGAAAAATCTGGATAACAGGACTGCAGGCTAAGGCCATCATTCTAATGCAAAATCTTAAAGCAAATCTAGGTACTCGTTTTGATTCTTTAAATTATTCACAGTCAATGGTGACCTTCCAGGACTGGGTTTCCTGTTCAGCATTTCACTGTCTCATTGTATTGAAAAGATGTTTTCCCTGACCTTTGCAAAGTTTTGTCCACTACCTGGTACCTTGAGAGAAAATACAGGTATCTATAGCAGATAGGGAAAAAAAATCAAACTCAAAGGTATTTTCTCACTTCTCTGAAAAGAAAAAAAATATATATCAAACATAAATTCTTAATTTTTTTTTAAATTATGTATTAAACGTATGTTTACGTAAAGTTTGTGCTTATTAATAAGTTACAAGGCAAACAGATGTAGAAGTCACTTTCAATGCGTTGTTGAAGGTGTTTATGAGACAAGCAGAAGAATTTTTAGATGATTGTTTGCATGAGATAAATACTAAAATAAGGACATACTAAGCAACTTTGAAATAGAAGTGATGGATTGTTCTCTATTGTTCTGAAAGAACATCTGGCAGTATTTGTTCATACACACTTAAGGTGACCTTGCCTCACTGGAAGCGATTTCCATTCCCAGTTTCCAAACCAATTGCTTGAGAGCCCCCTATTCTATAAAAATTACAAGTCATACCTAGATAGCTGAATTGATGTAAACAACATCATTTTAATAGAAGGAGTATCCTAATTGTACTATGAAAACAACATTAAATCACAAATTTAATTCTTTTACTACCTCTTGCATATCAGAAAGAGTAACTGAGCATTCAACCCACAGGAGCTTACTGTTGTAATGGTGGTGAGAAGAAAAGAACCCAAAGGAATAGGAAAATACAGCTCTTCAAAAGTGGTGAGTTTTGGCCTTGATTTACTTATTTCAGCTGAAGAAGGTATCTCTGATCTTACAGCTCTTTTGGAAGCACATTTTGTTCCCCAGGACAAACTCAGGGTTGCCAAGGGGGAATGTGGGGCACAGCAGAAACTCGTGCCCCGTGCAGTGACACCAGCGATGCCCAAGTGCTGGCAGTTAGCAGGGTCAGGCCCGAATGCAGAGCAAATATGACAGCACAGAGGCTTCAGGTGGAGCATTACTAGGCACATACATAAATAAATGTACCAAGTATTGTGTCCTTATACAAAAGTAGCTCCACAAACGTCTTACTGCTCTGTATCCTGGAATTACAGGCACAGAGCAATCGGGGCTGAAAAATCCTCCCGTTTTGGGAGCGTGGTTTGCATTCCTTCTGACAGACAGGTTTATGTCTCTTCACAGGCATTCAGTTAGTTCAGACCTGTTCATTCCCTGGAGCAGAGATTCTTTCATATGCCAGGTTTGAGTACGTGGGTATTTTTGGTAGAAACATTTTACCTTCAAGATATGCAGACGTCAAGGATTCAGGATGCAAATTACAATTACATCTTTGTACAAACTGTATTCAAGGAGATCGTACTGGAGACAGAGATAATTCCAGCCCTTTTGTGCATTTTTTTTAACATTAAAAAATTGGGCTAAAGCCCAATTCTCCTTCTCTGAATGACAATCACCTGAGCCAAGCCGTGATCTGCACCATCTCCTTGTATTTCATTCTAGCAGTATAACAGGATTTCTCAGCCAGAAGTTTCCTTGCCTCTGATGTTAATGTTTGTGACAAACCTATTTGTTTTGCAGATCTCAGAGGAAGATCCCAGGGGCAGCTGATGAAGCCACCTCCAAACTGGACAAAAAGAACAGAGGTTGCAAGGTACATCTCTTATACCGAGCCACACCAGGTGTGCTTTACAAAAGGGGAGGAGGATTACTCTCCTCTCTTTTCCTTTTCAAAATCATATTATTCATATAAGCTGGGTCAAAATTATTAATGTACATTGTAGTGCTTCATGAAATGTAAATTGCAAGTTTGTAGAAGAGAATGTTACATAAATATAGTGACAATCAATTAGTTGGGTTTAGAAGCAACTATATACGGCATATATCCTACTACCATACACTTGGAAAATGATCTGAGGTAATTGCACATCTATATATTTTTGTCACAAGATTTTAAATTAATGCACATAATTTTAGCAATGGCCTGGTATACAATATAGCAAAATTTAGAATAAAAATCCTTAAAAAATAAGATGCAATTCATTCCAGCTTGAAAATCAAAGTCTTCATATTACCAATTCTGTTATGAAAATGTAAATAAAATGTATATATATTTTAAAAGAACACAGAAATTTCTTGAAAAAAGCTTATGTTAACATAGGCATATAAATATGAAATTACCAAGGAACATAAGTTCCTTGGCGTCTGTCATGCAGATAAAGCCAAGAAAAATAAGGATATTTTATGGTAAAGAACTAAATTAATGGAATCTATCTCAAATGACAATACTGCTTGGGTTGATACACTCCGAAAGTCTTCACCCAAATGCTGCTGCCAGTTGCAAAGCCTCCTGCTATTTAGAACTTAAGCCCTAGCTCAATGTTCACTGTTGAGTAACTGAGGCATTTAAAGAAAACAGAAAAAGTAAGAAGAACCATGGAGGCTTGGTTGGTCGGTTTTGTTTTGTTTGTGGTTTTTTGAATAATGAAAGGCAGAAGAAAAGTCAATGAGAAGGAAGTCACTGACTTTTCATTGGGAAAATTTTTTATGAACCAGTGTTCATGTCTCATGTATCTGCCTCTGTTAAAAATGCAGTTTACGTGTTTTGTATGGTTAGCTACAAAAAGCACTCCAGCAAATTTCTAAGAAATATAATCTGCTTTTTTTAATCCTATTCCTACCAAAGATAATCAAGAGATAAACTGCTAAGTGTTACTTCATTCTGTTACAACCACTTAAACAATCTCATGGATGGAACAGGAGAACCAGGCAATGGTAGTCACCCCTCCACAAAACTGCTTGTGCTGAAGAGTTTAGCACTGTGACTTTACTCTGATGTTAAAAAGGTGACTACATGACACGACAGTTCAATGGCATAACTCTGATTTCTAACGTGCTTGCAATGCTGAATGAACCCTACAGGTAAAATCCCTGCCCCCAAGGCACTTACTTCATTTTATACTAATAAAGGCTGTTATTTCATCCCCTAATGGAGTAGTGAGATTAAAGTTATGAAAGGAAGCATCTTGTTTTGGGAAGTTATGCCAAGAAGGTCACACTCAAGATTCTCACAGTCATTGTGAGAAAAGAACGTCACGTTTCTCTTTGAAAGGGAGTAACTAGGTCAGATTCCTAACTCAGAGAATAACTGCATCAATTACATGAGTGAGAGCTTCTCTGTATACCACCATGACTTTGCACTTTTGCTTTCCACCTTCCTTGCTTCCTAATGAAAAACATGCAGCTATTGGGACGTTTTTCTTAAAAACCTGCATTCAGTTTGCAAACGCACACATCTGTGTATCTCTGTAATTCTGCATACTCACAGTACTCAGCTTTGCACGCAGAAGTTCATTCCCTGTAGAAATTGTCACCACATTCCACTTCAATCTAGTGTGGCACCCAAACAGGCCATACCTGACACATCTGTCAGTTCCAAGGAAGGGGCAGCAAGTGCTGGGCAGGACACAAAAGGGATCTGTAACACCTGGACTTGATTTACAACCTCCAGAGCATTAAACAGTGAAACCCACATGGAAGCAGCAGGGACGTGCCATGCCCTCACCATGGGCTCTGGGAGATGAGCCTTGCTCAGCCTGTCACTGAGCCCCAGTGCTGTGGTCCATTCCCACAATCTAATGTCTCCCAGGGGCTCACTTCATTAGGAAAATTTCTCATACCAAGAAACGCTAGGAAAAGTGCCTCCACTTCATAGCTCTTTCTCGGTGAATTAAGGAGGCTGATTTTTCCCTTTCAAGAGGAAGTTTTGTGTCTTGAGCCCCTGTAACGCAAGAAAAGGGGCCGTTCAAGGCGTGTACAACAAACACCAAGATGCACCCAATGTTTTGCAGTCCATATGAGTGCCCCTTTAGCAGGACCACCCCAACCCCTGCCCCCAGCTGTGAGGAGCCAGCAGGGCCCACGGCAGAGCAGCGCTGCCCACACGCACTTTCAGTGGAGCTAGAAATACATTTCAACTGCATCTGACCCTCTGAAAGCAGTGTGACCTTCTGTTGTCAGGCCACTTGACCTGCTTACACCAAAACAACAGCAGAAGAAAACAAAATTACAAACAATGGTAATGAGCAGTTAATACAAGCTTCTGGATGAAGGCTTTGACAGTATTTCTGCTGTTGTGGAACCTCTGCTTCACAAGACAGTCTTCCTATGTGGACCATAAAAAGAGCAAAAATGCTCAAAATTCCCTTTAAGGAAGCAAGGCTTAAACTGAGTCAGGCAGAGGTTCCTGGGTGAGATGATGAATCAGTACAACTTCTGCAAGGCATACCTTCCCCATGCACACCAGAGCTGTGCACCTCAGGCTAGAGGTCAGTCGATGATTTTTGGACCATGTGCCAAAATAAACTCCCAGACGTCTTGTGGGAAAAAATACCTGGAGGTTAAAATTCAGCAGTTTCAAGAGCTGAATCAAACAGTTTGTATACAGTCATGACAAAAAATTGATCTTAATCAAAATGAAACAATCCTCTTGAAAAGTTTGGCATTTATTGCTAGGAAACTTCACTGCTGCTCTCTTGTGAAGCTGTTAGCTGGCCCTCTGCAGAAACGGAGTGATCCGGTTCTCCCCAACACATCACAGGAGTGAAATGTATTCTTTTTTACAACTAGGGATTAGTAATCATTGTATTTCTTATTTGCAGAGAGATCATTACTAAGAGCTTGGCTCTGAGATACAGGCAACTTACCTTCTCTATGCTACTACACAAACAACAAATCTAGCTCTCTGCAATTTATTTGATCCCTTCTGCTCCATGGACACCAGGCTCTATTATTTTACATTTTACTGTCACTAAGATACAGAGCAGAGGTTATAGAAAATATGCATTTCATATGGCCCATCAGAAACTATAAAACTGTAAACAATTTCCTGAGTTTTCTTTCTTAGTTGAACATATTGAACACTGCTACTTTTTAAAAGAAAACAGTTCTTTTAAAGATTATGAGCACACTTTCAAAATAACTTGAAGACCAACAGAAGCGTTAGAAACATCTTCACATTTTGCTCCAAGTCATGCTTGACAGGTGCATGTTAAAATAGTAAAGGTTTATTCAAAACTTAAGAGTTACTTAAACTGAAACCAATCAAATGTGGACTCCTATTTTTGCAGCTGAACTCCAGTGGAAAACAGGAGAGGTACTGATTCCAAGATGAACCTGATTCTGGTCATTGCCAAGCTGTCAGCAACAGTGGTAGCACCTCTGGGATAATGTATTTAAGAAGGGAAAAAAAAGAGTTATTGGGCAGAAGCAAATTGCAGCCAGAGAACAGAGGACAATATGTGAGAGAAATAACTCTGCAGACACCAAGGTCAGTGAAGAAGGAGGGGCAGGACATGCTCCAGGCACCAGCACAGAGATTCCCCTGCAGCCCGTGAGGAAGACCATGGTGAGGGATCTGTGACCCTGCAGCCCATGGACATATAGGGTGGAGCAGAGATCCACTTGCAACCTGTGGAGGACCCCATGCAGGAGCAGGTGACCCTGTGGGAAGCCCATGCTGGAGGAGGCTCCTGGCAGGACCTGTGGAGGACCCACACTAGAACAGTCTGCTCCTGATGGACTACACCATCTGGAAGGGACCTCCACTGGAGCAGTTCATGAAAAGTTGCAGCCTGTGTGAAGGACTCACTTTGGAGAAGTTTGTGGATGACTGACTGTCTCCTGCTGGAGCAGGTGAAGAGCATGCAGAGTCCCCTCCCTTACGAGGAAAGAGCAACAGAGACAACACGTGATGAAATGACTGGAACTCCCATTCCCAGTCATCCTATGTGGCTGCTGGGAAGAAGATAGACAATTCAGGAGTGAAGCTGACCCCAGGAAGAAGGGAAGGATGAATGAAAAGTGCTTTAAGATTTGGGTGCATTTCTCATCATCTTACATTGATTTGATTGGTAATAAATTAAACTAATTTTGACAAGTTGAGTCTGTTCTGCCCATGACTGTAACCAGTGAGTGATCTCTCCCTGTCCTTCTCTTGAGTCACATGCCTTCCATTATATTCTCTCCCCCGTTTCATGTTCAAATATAGCATGGCAGGCTATTTCCTCATACCATTTTGTTGACCCTTAGCCGTCTCTGTATCCCAAGAGGCCTAAGTTAAGTCCTTAATGAGAGTGGACAGCTCTGCTACACTCTCCCAGTGCCCATGCAAAGCTCTTGCCAAAGCAGTAGAGTCACAAGGGTAAGGTGTCATTTCCAGAGGTCATTCTCAGAGCAGGATTTTATCTTGGGAATGGCAACACTTGAGAACTACAGGGTCATGCATTGCCTGCAAATAATGCAGCATTACTCAAATGCAAAGCAAATCAAAGCAGAGATCAGAGCCTGTAACAACTGCAAGGTCTGCTCCAGGAGCAGAACATGAACACGGCTCCCGAGCATTACACACAGCAACTGTCCTTCCACAAACAGAACAGCAGCAACTAACAAACACCGACCAGCACCAGGCCTGGCAGGGACATCACACAGTCTGATAAGAAGCGCCAACACACTATGGAGTAAATAGATCCCTGTTTTCCCAGGGAGAGTAGATAACAACGAGAAGAACAAACATTTCAGTGAGTCACTTCCTGTGTTAGCGACATGCAAACCTACGGTCTAAAGGTTCAATGCTGACACAGTCCAGGGTGTGACTTTTCTCAAGAGCAAATCACAGAATGAGTTTGGAGTTCACTTAAGAGGCAAAAACTGCTCTTTGAATGCTGCTGGCTCCTCCAGGGCCAGCACAAGAACATGCTGCATCCAGAACCTGGGTTCAACAGGTGTATTTCCATGATCCTTAATCACGACCACTATTTCGTGGTTTTCAATTCTAAGGATTGCATTTTATCTGCCACAGTTCTGTATTTCTTCTGTGCCAATAGCAGTAAGTTAAATAAAGAAATTCATATACTCAAAGAAAAAGAGCTTCACATTGCTTGTGGGTTTGTATTCTCAAGGTACGATTAGCAACTGCTTAGAAGAGTTCCGATCTGACTATCCAGAATTATGTCCAGTTGGTATCTCTCCTTCTCATGACTGTAGTTCTTAAAAACTAAACAGAAAATAAAGAACAACCCTATTGTTGACCATCTTGGTTTTAAGAAGATGATATAATCTCATGTCAAAGCACAAAATCCCCCCTAGGAAGCCCTGTACATAAATCTTTTTATCTGAGGAACCAACAGTAGTGAAGTGCTGGAAACGTGAAACCTTCCTTATAAAAAAACAAAACAATTGGAATAGAACGAAACTTCAAGTTACTGCATATTAAGCTCAGGTACAATAATTCAGCAAGGTACTCAAAATTTTCCTGACACTTGGTATCACCTAAGTGTAAGGTGAAGTGCTTTGCAGAGATTATATATCTTGTTACTGCATTCAACTTCAGCTCCTGTGGTAAAGACAGCTAAAATGCTAGCTTTAATAAATGATCACTCTGGGATGGCACACTATCTGATGTGAAACAGACTGACCAAGAACTGAGACATCCCATTCCTCACTGAACATTCTGTATCAACTCTTTTCAACTATTCACTTGTAAATACATTTTTCAGTTGTTTCCCTAAATTGCAGAAATAGTGTCATAAATGAGAGCTCCTGATGCTCTGCTGAGTCCTGTCACCTCTCTGAAGCACCAGGACCAACACAACCTCAGGGTGCCAGGCATCCTAGGTCATATGGCTGCACTTTTCTGGCAGAAGTGAGAAAGACACATTTCCCATTTTATTTCTGACTGTCTAATGTTTTATTTCATTTCATATGCCAGTCACATTTACCAGCTAATAAAACATACCCTGCTTTGCCCTGACCCATCTGCCTTTCCTAAAAATACAACCCTGCTTATAATTTTTGCTGTGCCAAACAAATTCCTATTGCTTCCTGGCATGAGGTCATTCCAGGCCAATACTGGTACGTCACCTCTCTTCCCTCCTGTCACCTGCTACTGCAGACTCATACTTAGGATTCTGTAGACAGACACTGATGAGGAATACATCACTTGTCTGAGTCATATTCTTTGTGAAAATGGCAGACCTTTTCAGGCAGTAGAAAGCAATCCATTTCAACAGCAAAGACCTGTCCAAACATCTTAAATACTTTCTTAGAAAAAAATATTTTAAAAAATCTATAAATGGAAGTATTTAAAAGAAATTACTCTATAGTGTGATGTTTTCAATGCTCAGAAGCTGCAAGCTCTAAATAATTAACAGGCATTTTATCAGCAGTTTTATTTTGTTTTAATGAAGATGTATATCTCATCAGGGTAACAAAATCAACAATTCAGTGACTATAATTTCCTATATTAACCCTACAGGGAAGAAGGTATTCAGCATCAAACAGCTCTGTTGTTTCTTTCTCTAGAGGAATATCTTTTTGGATGCATTACCAATAGCCAAGGAAAACTGTTTTACAAAAAGAGGTTTATTTACACTGTCAAGAAATTAAGACAAAAGTGAAGTAGTACTGTCTGTGTTAATAAAATATGCATTTTTTAAAAAGTGCTAACAAGCTACAACTCAGGCTTTCTAAAANGGCCCCATTATTCTGCAGTGGGATGTGCAGAGTGCAAACCCAAAACCTCCTGACTCCATCTGAAATGTCATTAATTAGAGGCCTCAAGGTACCACAGACAAAAGCCTGTTTATATGGAAATTCCTCCACAAAAAAGAGACATGTAGAAACTTCCCATTTCAGCT